>APFE030121275.1:1586-25390 GCA_000404065.3 Pinus taeda
GCATTCTGAAGAATTTTGAAAATTTTCCTTATTTTTGCAAATTTCACATGACCTTGGGTTTAAAAATAGAGTTTTTAAATCCAAGGTATAAATGAGTTGTAGTTGATGAAAAATATCAATGAAACATATTTACATACCTCCTTCTGGCTTGCTGGGGACTATTAGACCTTTGACTCATGACCTTGCAGTGATTTTGACTGAAACCCTAGACCTAGACTTCGGATTCCAAGACAAAAATAAAACAAGTGTAACACAAGCTCATTCACATGATATGACCTGATCCAGCAAAGCCAAGAAGGGAACAAAGACCATCTCCTCCATCAATGTTATGGCATGCCTAACGGGATGCAAAACTGATGCTGATGAGACACCTACATATGCATATGCAAAGAGCTATTGATCACCGATGGAGGGCTCAAGACCGACACTAACAGGGAGCTCACAAGCTCACTATTAAAGATAAATTTCCCATTCCTGTCATTGATAAATTTTTGGATGAATTACATGGAGCAATTTACTTCACCAAGTTGGATCTTCGACCAAGATATCATCAAATTAGAATGAAGGCTGAAGACATTTCGAAAACAACATTCAGAACTCATGAGGGTCATTATGAATTTAGGGTCATGCATTTTGGCCTCACTAATGCACCTTCCACATTTCAAGGTTTGATGAACTCCATTTTGAAACCCTTCCTTAGAAAAATTGTGTTAGTATTTTTTGATGATATAATAATCTATATTAAGTCCTAGAAGGATCATGTTCAACATGTTGAAAGGGTGCTCAAACTATTGGAGGAGAAACAATTATATGAAAAAACCTCCAAATGTTACTTTGGAGTATAGGAGGTGGAATATTTGGGTCATATTGTATCTCATGAGGGTGTTAAGGTAGACCCAAACAAAATTAAATCCATTAAAGAATGGAAAATCCCCACAACCATAAAGAATATTCGAGGATTTCTCCGGTTGACAGGGTATTATCGCAAGTTTGTTAGTAATTATGGGTGAATAGAAGCACCTCTCACAACATTATTGAAGAAATATGCATTTACTTGGACTCTAGAAGCAACTCAGGCCTTTGAACATCTTAAAGAGGCAATGTGCCAAGCACCGGTCTTAGCTACACCAAACTTCACAAAAAACTTTATTATGGAATGTGATGCCTTAGGAAAGACCCATTGCTTTTTGAAAACCGTCCAATAAAAGGAAAGTATATACACAAGCCTATTTATGAGAAGGAAATGTTGGAAATACTACATACACTAAAGTAATGGTGACCTTACCTAATGGGAATACACTTCAAGATAATAAAAAAATCATGATAGTCCTAAATATTTTTTGGAACAAAGATTATCTTCAGAAGAGCAACAAAATTGGGTCACAAATATGTTGGGTTATGAATTTGAAATCATCTACAGAAAAGGGAAGCAAAATGTTGATGCAGATGCATTCTCAAGATACGATGAGGATGTGAAAGCATTTCTTTTTTCCATTTCTGTTATCCAACCTGATTGGATAGTTTAAGCAAGGGATGAATGGAAGAATGACGAAGAGGTGTGGACACTCATTCAAAAGTTGCAGCAAGATCCCAATACATCTGATACATTCAGCTGGAAAAATGATTCATTATGGTGCAAAGATCACTTATATCTTTGTAAGAATTCCCAACTCAAACAAAATATTGTTTGGGAATGCACACCTCCCCCTTAAGAGGGCACTCAATATTTTAAAAAAATTACCACAAGGTCAAGAAGGACTTTTTTTGGGATGGCCTTAAATATGACATTTAGAAGTTTGTGGTAGAATGTTTGGTTTTCCAACAAAATAAAGTTGAGACAATTAAGGCCCCGTGTCTGTTACAACTTTTAGCCATTCCAAGTCAGTGTTAGGAGGAGGTATCAATGGATTTTATCACATGTTTACCCAAGTACGAAGGAAAGAGTGTCATCATGGTGGTAGCTGATAGACTTACCATGTATGCACATTTTTTTGCATTGTATCATCCTTTTAAATCTGATACAATTGGTACTAAATTTATGGAAACAATTCAAAAGCTACATGGAAACCCGAAGATTATTGTAAGTGACAAAATCCTATTTTTACTAGAAAATTTTAGACGAAATTATTTTCTTGTCTTGGTACTCAATTAGCTGATTGCTCATCTTATCATCCTCAATTTGATAGGAAAATTGAGACAGTGAACAAATGTTTGGAAGGATATCTTCGTTTCTTTTATCTAATAAACAAAAATAATGGGTCAAATGGTTACCTCTAGCTGAATGGTGGTATAACACATCCTTCCATACTGCAACAAAAATGACCCCACCTATGGCACTTTATGGATATCATCCACCATCCATCACATCATATTTAAGAGGAAATTCTGTGGTACAAGTAGTGGAATATCACATTGAGCATCAACAACAAGTTCTCCAACTCTTAAAGGATAACCTCACTCTAGCGAAAAATCGAATGAAACAACAGGAAAATAAGCATCGCAGTGAAAGAAGTTTTGATGTAAGCGATTAGGTATTTTTATGACTACAAACATAAACAAATGTACCTCAAGCAAGCTAAGAAGGATAATGAATTATCACCCAAGTACTATGGTCCTTACAAGGTGTTTCAAAATATTGGTACTATTGAATACAAATTGGAGCCACCTACATCTTCTCGAGTACATCCAATTTTAATGCTTAAAGAAGGCTATCGGTGACAAGTTCCCTGTTCAAACAATGTTGCCAAAACTTGATGAAGGAGGAAAAAACATATTTTAGCTTGAATCATTCACAAAAATAAGAACTTGACAACTACATAATCGATTAATTTCAGAGTATCTCATTAAGTGGAAGAAATTACCCGCTGAAGATTCCACATGGGAGGATGATAATTTTATACATAAGCATCATAACTACTCAAGCATTGAGGACAACACATTTTTGAAGGAGAGGGGCATGTTAAGTCCCTATAATACTACAATATCCCCCTTTTTGTTATTGTTACTATAGCCCCCTATTATTATTGTTGTGCCCATGTATCCCCCATAATGTTATTTTTGTGCGCTATAAAAGCCCACTATTGTTATTGTTGTGCCCTTACATTATTATTTTTATGTAGGATCTAATTATATTGTGACCCCTTAGACTCCTATAAATACCAAGGAAGTCTTATCATTTGAATCATCTAGGAATTGTTCATTTATGTAATGTAAAGGAGGTTTCCCCCTCGAAGAGGATAATTTTTAAGTCATTGATCTATCTTTTCTTCTATCTTGTGAGCTAGTTGCATAACAGTTCAATGAGTGATTGAATTAATATAAATAAATGCTATACTCCATAATTTGGCCAAATGATCTGGGTGAAGAGAAGATAAGAAGAAGCTCAAGTTTGAAAATGAAGAAAAGTGGTTCATATCTCATGAACCCCAAGACAAATTAAAGAGGCAATTTTTGGTTCTAGTTACTCTGGTTTTGGGTTATGGTTATTGGAAATTTCTTTAGCGATTCTTGGAGAAAAACATGTCCACTTATGGTGCATAATTCGACCTCACTTACAACCTAAGCTCTACCTATGTTTGAGGACTAGTCTTGGGCTTATTAAGACAAACTTTGACCTTGAGAAAGGTACAAAGCTCGACGCTAAGAAAGGAACAAGCCTTAGCCCTATATAAGATAAGTTTAGACCTGTGGAAAGCACTCTAATTAGACCTATAATTTGGCCTGTAACAAGCCCTACGAAAGTCAGCCTCGAGGCTAGAATTTCACCCCTATTTTGTGGCTTGTGGTATCGTGGTCCAAGGCAATAAATTTGGTCTCCTAAGAGGAAGGGAAGAAAGAGTTTCAAGACTTGTGTTTTGAACATTCATGGAGTAGTGTGATGAATTTATGAGTAGGATTTGATCCCTTTTGAAGCATACCTTGGATAACTTTTAAAATCTAAATTTTCTCACACTTGTGATCAGACTTTAAATAAACTTGAAGAGTCTTGAAGCAGGGTTCCTGAAGCAGACTTGAAGATATTCCTTAAGCATACTTAAAGCTGATTTTTGGAATACTTGTTGAAACAATCTTTAGGTAACCTTTGTAGAAAACTTGAATATTTCTTGTAGTAGACTTGAATACACTCCTTGAGCTGACTTAAAGACATTTATGTAACATCCTTGAAGGCACCTAGAAGAAGTTTTGAAGGGATTCTAGAGCAAGTTTTTGAATTCACCGTGGAGTAGAATTAAAGGCATCTTGAAGCAAGTACTTTGAAGACATCACGAAGAAAGTTTTTGGATAAGACATTTAAGACCAATTGGAGCAACCTTTAGAGTATCTTTGGAGCACTTTTTGGAGAATCTCTTGGAGCCACATTGAAGTAGTGTTTTGATAAAGTTTTTGAAGTATTTGAAGCAGTTAAAGGTTGGAGCCTTGTTGAAGAATTATGTAGGTTAGAGCCTGATTTTTGTAATAGAGGATTGGAGTCTTCATTCAAGGGTGGAGTCTTGTGAGAAACTTGATTTGAATCGAGGTGGGTGGCATTAATATATCTAATCCTAACCACTCAAGCTACCCTTGACTAGCCCCTTAGCAACCTACTTAATTTTCTATTCCTAAATTATTTTTCATATTTTATTCATTGTCTTTTGCAATGCTTTCATCCACATGTCTTTCTCATAGACCTATAATTCTCTTATCTTTAAGCTATTAATCTCTATCTATTAATACATTGCTGGAATTCCACCTTAAAACCCCTTATATAAACCTACCTCACTCCTAGGTGTGGTATGGGAATTTTCCAACAAAGTGGTAAATCCCACTCATGAACTGAGTTCATACATACAAGAAAATTATACAAACTCTGACTGATTTTTTTAACCAAAGAACATGTTTATGTAGTGTTATAAGAGGACTAACTCAATAGATATATGAGAGAAATATTCATTAGATCATAATAACGAGAAACAAATCACAAAAATAACGATAGTTAGACAAATGCTTTCAACTAGTCCATGAAAGCAGGAAATCAAAAAGGATTTGGCACATGAATTCAAAATAATAATATGTTAACAAATATTAATAACATATGGAAATGGTGGGACTAGAATCTCTATCATTCTTCCCAACCATAGAAACATCAGCCTCTAATACTTATAGAGAGAGAAGAAGTGATTCTCGAGTGAATCCTAAATGAGCATGATGTAGATGCTAACCTTTCTTAGCAATAAGACAATAAGTGGTAGGTGTATGAGTAAACTAGTGAGACAACGACATACAATTGAAAGTGTAGAAACCAAATTCTATCTTGGTATTATGGATCAACATAATGGAACTCAAATAAATATAAAATCATAAGAATGCTCAAATCTAATTAAAATTCTTCTAGAGGACAAGCTGTTAAAATGTTGCAACAACATACAAGGTGGTGTGATCCAAATGATGAAGTTATTGAAGTAGAAGATAGGACAACAAAAATCTAGCATGGGGATTTCAAATCTCGAGTAATTTCCAAAGAAAGGCATGTAAACTCGCATATTCATGGATACAAATGCAAACTCGCAAAGAAATGTCAATGCTACTCCCTTCTCTTACAAGATGGTGATTTGGAGCAATATCCCATTTGGGAACCAATTGTATCTTTGGTTCAAACATTGGTACCAAAAAATTGATTGGGAACCTATTGTACTCTAGCACCTAGCATTAACCTAACTCTAAAGGCTTAACAAGTGGTCATCCTATGGACATATTTCCATCTAATGAGACACTTAGGGACCCAACCATTATGCTCATCAATTCTCTATAAAAATAGTCTAGATATGGGATGTATCCAAGTCAATCACCTGCCAATGAGGACTTATAGCAATAGTCTCAGTAAAAAACAATTAGAGGAGATGAACATGTAGCTATATTTCTCTTTCAGCTACCGCACACTCAATTTAGGAATGATTACATAATATTTCCACACAAAGCCACAAAGAAAACAACAAAGTAGCTAAGAATTTATAATAATCTATCTCACACATAAATTTAAAAACTCTTAAGATCCATTTATGGTTTATTCAAAAGTTGTTAACCTAGCCTTGTGATCATTGCACTATACTATATGTAATTTCTTTCCTTTCAATTTGAGATCCTCTTCTAATAATGCATTTAATAGTGATAGTATTTTTATAGTAATTACATGGACTTTTATTTTATGAAGTAAACACAACCTATTTGAGCCTCCTTACCATTGATGTGATTATGGAAACTAGTGTACTATTCCTAATATACATTTGATTTATCAACTTAGTTCTTATCCTTGTTTCCTCCTTCAATATTTAAGTTGTTACTTGATCATCAACTTCATTCATATCCTCGTTTCTTCCTCCAAAAATTAAGTTGTTAGTTGATTAGAAAGTAACTTTATAATTTAATGACTTGATTCTAAAATGATGTTATTAAAAGAATAGCTTTGTTGAAATAGTTGACACGCTTTATATTATGTTGTGACAAGGTGTTAAATTTTGAAATACACAAGAAAGAAAATAACAATGATAAATAGTCATAAACTATATGTATTTAGCATTGATTTCAATTCTCTCTTATTTGTTTCACAGGAGGGCGAAAAACATGCTTCTTACATGTAGATTTAGGCACAAATTTGTAATGAGGAAAATAGCCTTGCCTTAAACAAAGCACTAAAAAGGAGGAAGAAACTTATCCTAAAAAATTCCCACTGTATCTATTATTAAGCAACTAAAAGAAGCACTTAAAATTATTTAATTTAGTTTTTTGTTGCCATAGCTTGAAAAACTTGACCCTAGACCCCCCTTGCCAACCTTCCTTCACCCTTATCAACATGCCCAATTTTGTCGAAACCTCCTTTGGATAAGGAAAAATGATTAATAAATGTTTGGTGTTTTCCCCCTTTTTCTTACGTAGGAAACCACTGCTTGGACCATTCTTATTCCTTTCTGACAAGGTATCCCAAGGGAGGGTTTTATTCACAATAGCAAGCCATATAAAAATCCTTAAAATTCCTCCTAGATGCGGGTGATTAATTGCGCTGGCACAACGCGACAAATCTGGGCTGGTAAGTGGTGCAGCCACATGGCCACCCACGCTTCCAGCCAGAAGCCCACCGCCATAATTAATGGCGTTTTAATGCTGTGTGAAAGCCGAGGAAACCTCACTTTGATCCATAAGATGGCGATTTCGGACTGCCTTCCCCCTGTTATGCCTCCTCTGAACTGTAACTGCCTCCCCGCTGCTGCAGTGCCGAGCTCATGCATGACAACGGGGAGAAGGTGCTAGATCCTCTACTGTATTGAAATGGTTGAAGGTGCTCACTTCTCGCATAATCTGCTCTGCTGCTTCAAAACTGCTGCTTCGACCTTGAATTTTGCTTCTGAACTTCGAATTCCCCACTCTCCTGCTCCGATTGGCCATTCTATCCCTCGTCTTGCTCCTCCTAGAACCCGTCGAACCATCTCCAGACATGCAAATATGCCTTGGTTGCGGCACAAGATGCGTTGTAGAAGGGAAAGTAACAGAGGCAGGGCAACTCACCCTCCTTCACTGTCCCTCCCTGACTCTATTCCTTTGGATTCCTCCGCTCCCTCGACAAAGGCTCATTTCACGGCTCAATATCTCGCCACCCGCAGTGGTAAGGGGCATGGTCATACAACTGGCTCTAGGCATGATGCAGACGCTCATCAACCTCCTGATGCCTCTATCTTGACGATGCAACCCTGCCATTCTACCCAGTTCTAGTTTCGTTGCATGCTGGAGTGCTCGTGCATCATTGCTACCATTTATGTTGCTTTTAGAGAGGTGCCACAGACCTTTATTATCCCGGCTCACATCATTCAGGAAAGGATCGACACCAGAAGAAGGAAAACTCCTGGTAGCAGCTCTGGGACTTGCAGAACACATGGTGAAGCTCTGGGACACAAAACTCCAGGCGAAAACACGACTATGGAAGCAACGACGAGCGAGAAACAACACAACGAAGATGACTTAGAGGCTTGCCTGTGTTTAATTGTGGAGGAACCTTTGCCACCTAATGACACCTAGCACGCCAAGGTTTATTTAGGTTTCTTTGAGCGCCCGGTCACCAACTTATGGGTCTTTTCTAATGTTTGTTGTTGTAATTGTTGTCAATTTTGTTGTTTTGTTTAAAAAACTATTCCACAATGCTATTAAAGGCTGTTTCCCCTGCGTGGGCAGCATACCTCTCAAATTTTTGGAATGGTTTCCCCAATGAGGGCAGCGATTTTCAGTTATTGTCTGTGAAAACATGGTAAAATCTAAGACAAGTTCTGCAGAGGTCGGTGCCTCCATGTATTATTTTTTGTTACATTAATAGAAGTAGTCTTATTTAGAACAAAAAAAAATCCTTAGAATTCAGATGTTATTTGATCTTGCATAAAGGCTTCCACCAACACTATGGATCCTCAACTCCATAAGAAGAGTACATGCTTTGTATCCTAGTCTTCTATGTTGAAAAATGCAGCAAAAAATTCTCAATTTGATTTTTCCTTGATCAAATTGAGAAAATTTGAATTTCCACATCAGCAGACAACTTGGATGCAATTAACTTGTGTGACATAGCTTTTGTCACCCTGTTTACTCAGTAAATTCGAGTTGGAGGAGTTAGAGTTCAGTTAAGCATGTGTGATTGCTAATTTGTAGAAATCAAGGTCAGTTAGTTCAAGTTGTTTTTAGTTAAACTAGTTCCAACTATTGGAGGAACTAGTGGAAGGTCAGTTGTGTAGTGAGACTTCAGTCTATCTCAGTAATCATCCACTTAACTGATCAATCAGCCCAAAATAGATAGTGTGTGCAAAGAATTCGAGTTCCACAGTTGTGGTGGAGATTCCAAGGCAGTGTAACATCATTTGTAGATTAGTATTGAGTGTACAAGTGTTGCATGCAGTGAAATGATCAACCTTGGGAATTGCGCAAGGAAATAAGGGCTCAAGTAGAGGAAGAAATTGACTAAGTTTGGGTTAGAGCTTCTCAGTGAGTAGAGAGATAGGTTATTCACTTGTAGGTTGTGCTCAATTGAGCAAATAAATTGTAATACATCTCTATTCATCAGATTAATGCAAGCAGGCATAGGGGTTTTTAGTAGATTGCATTCCCTTGGAAAATATTGTGTGCATGTGTGTTATTTCTCATTGCGTGTTTTGATTAATGTTCTAAATTGTGAATTGAATTTCGCAGAGCAGTAGAGTAGGTTTGTGTCTTGTGATTTTGATTAAAAATTCATGAGAAGTTGCAAATCTAGACCATAATTTCTCCATGGTATTAAAGCAGGATTTAGATTAGAGCAAGAATTTTGAAGTTGTTTCCTAGGAGATTCGATTTTAAAGTTAAGTGTAGTAGGATCTCTACAGAGTTGGGAAGATGACCTTCAACGGAATAAGACTAAAGTATGCCTTGGAAGGAAACTCTAATTTCATTGCATGGAAGGATCACATGGAGGTAGTATTGGATGACAATGGATAGCTAGAATATGTCAAGACAAATATTGTAAAACCACAGGCATTTGATGCACATAACCTAGCCCAATGGAAGAAATATGTAGCCAAGATGAGGAGAATAATCTTGGAGGGAGTGAGAGACCACATCGTTACAAATATCCATGGGAAATAAACTCCTTATGCAATGTGGTAGGCACTAACAGATTTGTTCCAAAATAAAAATGACCATATGAAATTGGCGCTCAAGGATAAACTTCGAAATATGAGGATGTAGAAGAATTACAATATTCAATAGTATCTGAGCAGGTTCACACAATTTTTTGATGAGATTACAAGAGTGTGTGTTACTATTTCAAATGATGACTTGGTAAGCCTAGACCTCCTAGGCCTTCCCAAGAGTTGGCATAACTACCAAGATTCGGTGAACGAGAGGGATAAAATACCAGATTGGGAATGTGTATAGCCTGATTTTTTACACGAGGAAATAAGGCGGAATACCAGAGATGGGACTTCATCCAAGGGCAAGGATGAAGAAAACTTTTCATTGGTTGGAAAGAGAAAGAAAGGAAAAGTTAAGAAATCTCAAACCAAACCAGAATCCAGCCAAGGGGACAGTAAGAAATATTTTTCCAAAATTTAATGCCTCAATTGTCATGAATTCAGGGACTATGCCATGAAGTGTCCTAAAAAAAAGTCGAGAAAGTAGACCTGTAGAGATGCAACAGGTGAAGCCTTGGCTTCACAGTTCGAGCTTGACTTCACCCTTATCGCATGCATGGCCAACACAGTGATGGGGAGCGTGTGGTACTTGGACTCAGGTGCATCATTCCACATGACAATGTGTAGAGACTTTTTCAATGACCTGGAGGAGAAAGATCTCCAAATGCACATTGAGCTGGGGGACAATGGAAAGTACAACGCAATCGAAATTGGTATAGTAACCTTTCAGAGGGAGTTGGGATCCCCTCTCAGACTCAAGGATGTCATGTTCGTTCCAGGCCTAAAGAAGAATCTCATCTTTGTTGCAGTTTTGGAAGGCTGTGGTTTTTATGTGGTCTTTAGCAAAGGGAAAGCATTCCTGAGACACATAGCCACGGGGCAGGGTAAGAAAATAAGGGTTCGTGTGAAGAACCTATATAAGCTAGATGTGGAAGAATGTGCTACATTAAGCACTAAGGCGGAGAAAGTGAAGAGCCACGATGTCGATAAAATTTGGTACAAAAGACTTGGCCATTTGAATCATGGCGCCTTGAATAATATGCAACAAATAACTATTGGCACATGTAGTCTTGGAAAGGATCCACTCTGAAGTCCGTGGACTTTTCTCAATAACCTCCACTGGAAAACACAAATATTTTTTCAATTTTATTGATGACTTCTCAAGGAAGTGTTAGATCTTCTTCGTGCAGAAGAAAAATGAGGCATTCTCCAAGTTCATAGAATTCAAGGCATTAGTTGAGAAATAAACTGGCAAGAAGGTGAAGGCTCTCAAGAGCGATAATGGAGGTATGTTTCAAATGAATTCAAGCATTCTGTGTGAAAGAAGGAACTCAAAGAGCGTTGAAAACACTTCACAACCCACAACAAAATGGGATGGGTGAGAGAAATAACCGTAGCATTGTGGGAGCTGCGAAGGCTATGTTGCATGACCAAGGCCTACCACTAAATTTGTGGGCAGAGGCATGCAACATAACACTTTACTTGTAGAACTAGAGTCCTCATCGGATTCTTGGTATGATTACACTAGAGGAGGCTTGGTACAATAGGAAGCAAAGATCTGTAGCGCTCAACTCGACAGAAGTAGGATACATGGTTGCAAGTCAAGCAACATGTGAGGAGATATGGATGAGAAAGATACTTGTGGGATTGTTTAGTCAGATGATGGATCCAACAATGATCTACTGTGATAATCAAAGCTACATCAAGTTCTTTGAGAATCTTGTATTTCACGATCGATCCAAGCACATAGAGATATGGTATCACCATTTACGAGATTGTGTGCAGAGGTGGATAATATTGTTGCAATACATTTCGATAGAGGAACAAGATGTTGACATTTTGACAAAGGATTTGTCAAGAGGGAAGTTCGAGTTCCACAGGTCCAAGATAGAGGTGGTTGATAATCCCTTTCTTGCTGAGACGGAGTGTTGAAAAATGCAACAAGAAATTCTCAATTTGATTTTTCCTTGATTAAATTGAGAAAAATTGAATTTTCACATCAACAGACAACTTGGATGTAGTCTATTCCATTAATCCTTTTAAGGACATCCTGGAAATCATACATGTTAAAGGATTCCCGAAGCTCCTCAAAAAAGTGTTCAAATGAATGAATGGAAGTAGACGATAAGGAATGACACCATCAATTAGCTTGACCTTCAAGTGTTGGAGTGAATAATACAAAAGCAACATCTTCATAATCGATTTCATAAAATTCAGAAAATTTGAGAAAATGAGATGCATGCTCGGAAATGGATGTTCCATGCTTGCCATAAAACTTTAATTGAGACAAGTTATGAAAAAGTTCGATGGGGAGTGAAAGTTTAAGATTGGATCTATTAGAAAAACATCCTAGGAGTATGATTTGGGAATGAGCCATTTAATATAATAGATTCAAAACAAACTCAACAGGCTCAGCATGTCATCTGACCCTCCTTTTAGTGTCAACTGTCAATGGTGCTGGAAGTCCGCCAACCAAGGAGGTCTCATCGATTTGAAGTCCCAATTATACTACACATAGTTTGGAGTAGAAGTCCCATCCGGAGTATCAACCGGCCACCATAACTCTAAGGATTTTCATAGTTGCAATGAATAATATAAGAGAGTATACACAAAACCTTTGAAGTTAGTAAGTAAGTTGACACGATGAATCACCAATTACAATGTGTAAAAGGAGACTTTCATGAAGTATATGTAAGAGTGAGTCTCTAGAGGGAAAGTAATAGTATTATACAAAGAGAGGCACACAAGAGCAAGGGAAGATCGTTAATTATCTAGTGAAATAGTTCACATAGACACAACAAACATCAAAGCAAATACAACACAATTTAACACAATAAGCACCAAGGACAATGAAGTAGTTCAATTTCTTTAGTACATATGAATATAAAAAATACCACAAACATCTAAAGAACAATATTACAATATTCACAATACATGCTTATGATTATTAGGTGTAAGATACAAGCACACAATTACAATGGTGGGTCACTAGACCCAATAGTGGAACATTAAGTCATTTCTTTATTCTCCAAAGAACTATTTGAAGGAAGCCCTGTGGCTTCATCTATTAGGATATTCCGATACATAGGAAATAGTTAAGTATAACTTGTTCTAGTATAGAGTTAGGTAAAGTGTGTTTCTTGACTATGTACTTTTGTAACTTACAATCCGACGGTCATGATATGTTCTAGACATGAAGTGATTCGACGATTCATTCTCTCATCGGTATTACCGACACTTGATCCATGGCTTAACACTCGATTGGTCCATTATCTCTATTTAAAGAGCATGGAGGGTCATTTGTAAGGTGACCGTTCATGAGAGAAGCTTATGTAAATTTTATTTCTCTTATTAATAAATTGCCTAAAGTGGCCACGTTGGCTCAGGGCGTGGATTGTTTCTCTCTTTGAGGGTTTTAACCACGTTAAGAATACTGGTGTATTGATCTGTGATCTATTTGTGAGCAATGTCCTTTAGTGTTCTATCTGAGGAACTTACCCTGCAAATTCCTACATGGTATCAAAGCTATTTGAGGGCCACGTTTGTTGGTGATCCAAATCCTAATTCAATACAACTGCATCCAACTGTCGTTTCCTATATCTAATGTTTCTGACTACTTTTGGGCTGAGAGGACTGCTCTATTGTTTTAGGAGCATTTGTTCCAATGAGGAACCCCTTTCCTTTCACGCAAAAAGTTTTTCGATAGCCCTAGATACGTCACTTTTAAGATCTGGAGGTATACGGGTTTTAAAAAAATAGAGAATTCAAGCCCTAACTCCTTATACCCTGACCTGATTAGGGACATGCTTAAAAAAATAGAGAAAGAGTAGACCACTCTGATACCACTAATCCATATTTATGAAGGAACTAAATGAAATACATACATGAATAAAAGCACATAGATACAATGAAAACAAAACTTCAATTCATTAATAACAAAGCACTAAATTTTTTTTACATGCAGAATGGAAATAAACTAGCTCATGCGATGGTAACTTATCTTTGAGAAGAGATGTGGCAGCTACATGCCTTCTGAGCTTGGTTACAATGAGGCTCGAAGGCCTATTTATTATTGAGAAACAATGGAAAATCCTAAACATAAAAAAACCTAATGCTAGGAGATGAAGCGCCAAATGTGTGTGGGCCCCGTTGGGGTAAATTGGTACATCAACTTCATGGGGTCGTAACTTTGACATACGATCTCTGTTTGATGTGTATGATACCTTGCTAGAAATATCTATCTAAGGATTACAACTTTCGATTACAAGCCCATAACGTAGGCTACATGTTTTCCCGTTAATAATAATAATAATAATAATAATTTTTTAGGGCCTCAAAACGACTCTAGAAGTTCAGGACTCGAAAAACTGCCAAAAATAGTAGATTGTGATACAATTAAGGAAAGTGAAAGAAACAATGGTGGGGTTCCAAGTGGAATAGGTGGGTGTCCACCAATATTCAATTGAACCAACTTATTGCGTAGTGGGGAAGTCTAAGAGGCAAGGTACTGAGCTTGCTGATTGATGAAGTATAATGAGGAGTGCCCATGGGGAAGGAGGTAGGGATTGCACAGTTGGGAATCAAAGGGATTGAGGAAGGCTTTAATGCTGACTGGAACTATGTCGTATGTAATAGGGAGCAAGTTAGGGCACAAAATTGTGCAGTAATGGATCTTAATTAGCAGAGCTGGTCACTGTAACTACGCAATTATTAGGGGCAGGCTCAATGAATTGCATAGTTGAGGAACTCGATGACTCATAAGTGACCCCTTGCTCACTGTAATTATGCAATGTGCAATAAAAGGCTCAACTGGTTAAGATAAATGTATAGTTAGGTAACTCAGAGAGACAAGGAGGCATGGTTGCTCACTAGAATTGTGCAATGCACAATTCTTGAGGGGAAGGCCTAGGAAAATGTGCAATTGGGACAGTGAGTGACACAAAGAGGCCTGACTGCTGACTAGAACTTCACAATGCACAATTCTAGGTAAGAGACGATAAGAATTACACAATTTACAGAGTCAAGCAGCTAAATTAATGGCTTACATTCCATGGTTTCTTAGTGTGTTGATGGAGGAGGGAGACTAGCTTCTAGGACTGTGCAATGCACAATTCCAGGAGGGAGGAAATTTGTCTGAAGATTGAGCAAGTTGCAAAGATAGTGAAGGATCCAAAATGGCTAAGTGTGTGATCAATGAGGTAAGAGAGAACAAGTCATGCAATCAAGTCATGAAATGGTGATCTCACACTCAAATAACATCAAAACACACCATAAAACTCAAAATGCACATGCATATCTTGAAACAACTACAAAGTGACACTTATTTCTCAGTGTGACAGTTCAAACGTCACATTTCTAAACTTAGAATACAAGTAATGACAAGAGTGTCGACTACAATAAAAAAATGTGCTAATACGTGGGGAGGTGTCTAGTTCATGTTCTTATGATATATATGATCGACTACTACAAAAGAATGCGTTAGAGAAACATTTAGTGGTGCAATAGGATGTGACACATGCAAGAGTGAAAATCATCAAAAACGATAGTTGCAACAGTAAGAAAACATGAAAACAACACTTGTAGAAGCTAAAGTAAGTGAAGGCGACACATGGTATAGTCAAGAGAACATAAAAGTGCCACTTGTGGAAGTGAAAGAAAACAAAAACAATAGTCGCAAAAATGAAAGAAATACTACTAAAAACCAAAGCATAAAAAAGTGATAGTTTAGAAAGTTGACTCGAGAGATGATACAATTGCAACTAACAGTGAGGGAACTATCAATCTCGGGATTGTGCATTGTCTGTCACAAAGGACTATGTAGTATCTGTCTCTAATAACTACACAATCACTATCCTAAGAGATTGCACAATCAATGTCTCTCAGAACTACGCAGTCATCATCCACAAAGAACTGCATAATGACAATCCTTAGCATCTACAAAGTCACTGTTAGCAAGGATTGCACATGGCTTGAATCTATAAGATACACATAGACTATTAGGCTTGTTTAAAAGAAGAGTTCTTGTGAATACATCAAAAGCTAATCATGTGTAAGCAAGTGACTCTGATGGTTAAGAAATATCAACCAAACATGAAGGGACTACGAGCAATCCAGGAACATTAAATCATAGGATCACAATTAGGCTCCAAAATTCAAGTGTAGGCAAAAATTTGGAGGGTGTTGTTGCGGCGACAGAACTTGGCGACACACTGGTAGAACTCCAAATTCCCTGTATAGGTCTAACTTTGAGCATGGTGTCTAGTCTTTCAGGAGGTATTGATTCATTGTGTGGATCACTTTGGCTTTCCATTTAACCCGGTTATAGGCATAGTCTCCCCTATTCCTTTTATCGGTTGAACACGTCAAAAAAAATATTTCCATGTTACAATTGTTTCGATCTAGGAGAAGGGTAATGAAAGATGAATGCAATGCAAAGGAAAACTAAAATGCAACCAGACCTACTCCTAATCTAACCAGCCAGAAGGTCAAGCTTAAGTATAGTGAAATTTCCAATGAATCCATTAAAGCTACTTCCAAATTGCAAATAGAAAGGTACAAGCAATTAAAAGCAACATAAAGCAATGTGCAAAAATAAAAATATGACCATGAACAATTTGCATAAGAGATAGAAGATCTTTTCTCAAGGTAAAGAGATGTGTCATAAAAAATAATCTTAACCAGTCTATGGCTTTACCTTCTCGACTAGAACAACAATTATACATACTGTAAAAGATTCTCGTGAACATACCTTCATTCATATTATCATCCTTAGCAAACATCAAGTGAGATCAAAGCCTATTATTAGTTACAAATCTTGCTAAGTAAGATGCTTCCAACCAAACATAGATTCAATCATGAAATCTAGAACAATCCTCTTGAAAACCCTGAAATCCTTGAGAAAATGAACTTTCAATTAATGACAGGGGGAGAATCTAGTAAGGGGAACTGAATATGAGCATATTTAGATGGCTTGTCAAGATCATGAAGCCTTGACATAACCATCAACAACAGTTGAAGTGCTTCAACTATTTCACAAGTATCTTAAAAATGAAATGATGAATCATAGGAATCGATGGCATTGATAGAATCAACAAATATAAAACAATTATCATCAAACACACCAGTGAAAAAATGATTAATTGAAAAATCGGTGTTGAGGCTAGTATTGCGCCTAGATGGGTTGGTTAAGGAATCATATTCTTCATTATTCAAACATGTAGATGTATCAATTTGAGTCGTTTCACAATTTCTTTGAATAATCAAATCATTTTTGTCGCAGGTTGAATACAAAAGATCACTACCTTGTATCCAATCAGAAGAGTTATAGATGAACGCTAGTATAAAAAATATGACAAACTAATCAGGATACAATGGGTCAACATGTGTTGAACCATATTCAACCTTTGTATTGACTTGGGATATTAATCTATCAAGAAGAAGAATTTCATTCACCAAATGAATCAAGCATTCACTAATACTCAAGAGGATATCTTGTGCTAGAATGAAAATGATTAACATTACAATATTCACAAGAAAAAACAAGAGTTGATTATCCTCAAAAGTGTTTGACAAATGTGAATCATTCAGTTGATGATAATATATGTCATGATAGTTAAAAAGATAAGCTTTAGAACTTTGTGCATCCATGGAAGATGTTTATTCCAATCCTAAGTTCAATGTAAGAGGCTTACATGAAGATAAATTATCCGATCATAAACCCAATCTTGAAAATTAGAAAAAATGATTCGGAAAACCCAAAATTTATCAAGAATGAGTCTGCATCTAATGAGGCAATACGTAGGAAAGAATTATGCGAGAAAATCCAGATCTGATATAGTGTGAGGACCTCATTAGGATTGCAAGAACGTGACCAAACCATTGACGTGAGTTGAAGTGTCTCGACTCCCTGAAAAGTACCAAAAAATTGGAATGTTGGATAATCACATTTTGATAGTTGAGTTATATTTCAAAATGTATGTGGACAAATACTATTAGTTATTTCAACAAGAGCATTATTATCTGAATGGTAGCCATCTACACCACTTGTTTGATCATATTTCTCAACTTCAACAAATAGATTACTCAAGTCATAAGATTCTTCTAATTGTAAATCTAGAATCAGAGGAATTTCATGAGAAACTTGACTTGAAGGGTTGTACTCATGCAAAATAGGAGATTGCAAGGAATGGAATAGATGCTCAATGATTTCATTGCTTTCTTATTCTTCATGGACAACCTCACTACCTTGTGTCAATTCATAATTTTTCAAGTCAAATTATAGATTCAAAGAGTGTGGCATAATTTTATTACAAGCAATAGGACACAAGGAACAATGAGTTGAAGAATAAGTATCCATAAGAAAATATTATTTGACCAAATAAAATTCTAGATATAAATCTTTCAAATCAAAATATTCATGAAAAACCAAAATATCAATTGGTGCACTTGGGAATTCATCATCTTATACACCAATACACCATTTTGAGAGTGATGGATGCCCTAGACTTTAGATGGATTAGGAAAAATTATTTCATTTCATTGATTACCAAGATTACTAGATTCAAAATCAACCAAGAATGGAATAACATTCAGTTGACATAGAGGGATTTGAAGAAGAGAAGAGATATCGAAATAATCTTCACCTTTTTGTTCCTCTGTCTGAGAAATGTGACTACCTTGCACTTGATCATTGTTTGGATTGGAAAAATAAAAATCATAAGAGTTTGAAAGAGACTAATGAAACAGATCAAGGGACAAGGGGTTATGAGAATGGGGTGATAGAGGAGAACAAACATCCCTTGAAGAGGTCATGTTGTCAATAAATTAGATTCAATATTGAAGTTGTGTGTGTTAATATTATCTTGACGGATCAAAGGATTAGCCTTCACCTTAGGCTCCGTGAACCATTACAAGCTTTCCTCAATCAGATCTAGATCATGGGAAGTGGATGAAGGTTGGATAAATGTATCAACAATTTGATTCCCAGACTTCCCAACTTCAACATCATCATAAGGAGGCACCAAAATTGGTATTGAGAAAGAAGCATAGGGGACCAAAGGAATAGTAGGTTCGTCCTTTGAAATTGTGGGTGTCTCATGGCATACAAAAGTTGGGAGAGTAGAACCATTAGGGGGTTAAAATTCACAATGTTTTAAAGAGATTTCAACCAAATGGTGAAACTTTTCTTTGAATAAGTCCCAATATGTATCTTCTCTAGGAACCTTGTAACATAAGTAAAAGAATCTATTAGATAAATCCTCAATGTGCTCATAAAACTTCATTCTTAATTGATTAATCCTTTTAAGGACATCCTGGAAATCATACATGTTAAAGGATTCCCGAAGCTCCTCAAAAAAGTGTTCAAATGAATGAATGGAAGTAGACGATTAGGAATGACACCATCAATTAGCTTGACCTTCAAGTGTTGGAGTGAATAATACAAAAGCAACATCTTCATAATCGATTTCATAAAATTCAGAAAATTTGAGAAAATGAGATGCATGCTCGGAAATGGATGTTCCATGCTTGCCATAAAACTTTAATTGAGACAAGTTATGAAAAAGTTCGATGGGGAGTGAAAGTTTAAGATTGGATCTATTAGAAAAACATCCTAGGAGTATGATTTGGGAATGAGCCATTTAATATAATAGATTCAAAACAAACTCAACAGGCTCAGCATGTCATCTGACCCTCCTTTTAGTGTCAACTGTCAATGGTGCTGGAAGTCCGCCAACCAAGGAGGTCTCATCGATTTGAAGTCCCAATTATACTACACATAGTTTGGAGTAGAAGTCCCATCCGGAGTATCAACCGGCCACCATAACTCTAAGGATTTTCATAGTTGCAATGAATAATATAAGAGAGTATACACAAAACCTTTGAAGTTAGTAAGTAAGTTGACACGATGAATCACCAATTACAATGTGTAAAAGGAGACTTTCATGAAGTATATGTAAGAGTGAGTCTCTAGAGGGAAAGTAATAGTATTATACAAAGAGAGGCACACAAGAGCAAGGGAAGATCGTTAATTATCTAGTGAAATAGTTCACATAGACACAACAAACATCAAAGCAAATACAACACAATTTAACACAATAAGCACCAAGGACAATGAAGTAGTTCAATTTCTTTAGTACATATGAATATAAAAAATACCACAAACATCTAAAGAACAATATTACAATATTCACAATACATGCTTATGATTATTAGGTGTAAGATACAAGCACACAATTACAATGGTGGGTCACTAGACCCAATAGTGGAACATTAAGTCATTTCTTTATTCTCCAAAGAACTATTTGAAGGAAGCCCTGTGGCTTCATCTATTAGGATATTCCGATACATAGGAAATAGTTAAGTATAACTTGTTCTAGTATAGAGTTAGGTAAAGTGTGTTTCTTGACTATGTACTTTTGTAACTTACAATCCGACGGTCATGATATGTTCTAGACATGAAGTGATTCGACGATTCATTCTCTCATCGGTATTACCGACACTTGATCCATGGCTTAACACTCGATTGGTCCATTATCTCTATTTAAAGAGCATGGAGGGTCATTTGTAAGGTGACCGTTCATGAGAGAAGCTTATGTAAATTTTATTTCTCTTATTAATAAATTGCCTAAAGTGGCCACGTTGGCTCAGGGCGTGGATTGTTTCTCTCTTTGAGGGTTTTAACCACGTTAAGAATACTGGTGTATTGATCTGTGATCTATTTGTGAGCAATGTCCTTTAGTGTTCTATCTGAGGAACTTACCCTGCAAATCCCTACATGGTATCAAAGCTATTTGAGGGCCACGTTTGTTGGTGATCCAAATCCTAATTCAATACAACTGCATCCAACTGTCGTTTCCTATATCTAATGTTTCTGACTACTTTTGGGCTGAGAGGACTGCTCTATTGTTTTAGGAGCATTTGTTCCAATGAGGAACCCCTTTCCTTTCACGCAAAAAGTTTTTCGGTAGCCCTAGATACGTCACTTTTAAGATCTGGAGGTATACGGGTTTTTTTTGTTTTTTTGTTTTTTTGTTTTTTTTTTTTTTGCAGTTTTAGTTATTCATATCTCTTTATGTCGGTTTGTTTAGCTCTTTGTTTTTTATTACTGGATCTATACCTTTCATTTCTGCGTATGCTCTTTGCCCCACGACTTTATGCGATTTGAGAAAATCATAAATATAAAAGAAGGATTTTTCTCATGTGTATGCTCTTTTCTGCCGTGCCTTAGTGTGATCTTAGAAAATCAGAAACATTGAGAAAAATATTTAGTTTCCGGCGAAAGCTAACTTCAAGCCATAAGGTTTGGTTTTTTTTTTGCATGTCCGTGTTGGGTTGTGTGGTTTTTTGTTTTGTAGGCAAAAAGAGCTTTTTCAAGTAAGCACGTACCCAAAAGCTTCAGTGACTAAAAAAAAAAAAGACAAACAAAACAAAATAAAACAAAACAAAACCAAACCAAACAAAACAAAACAAAACTTCCTCTTTTCCAAAAATTACCAATCTTTTAAACTAGCTCACTTGGTCCAAAGTTACTTTATGAGAATAGAGGTCTTGGGTTCAAGTATTTCTTTTTGTTGAGTTGTTTTTTCAAAAAACACATGTAACTTATGTTTTAAAGTTACTTTATGTAAAAATGCTCTCACCCATTATAAAAAGTGAGTCACTTATTAATCTAAAGTCTCTTTATCTTTTATTTTACAATTTAGTGGGTAGCTCATAAAGTACCATAGTAAAAGTGACTTTCACTTATTTATAAAAGTGGGTCAGATAATTTTTTTTTTAAGTGAGCTAATTATATTAAGTTTGGAAAGGGGGGAGATTTGTTTTAAGTATAACATTATCATTCACTTCTACATATTCACGCACTTCGTCGGCATATTCAACAACTTTTCTTCAGAAAGCCATAACTTCTTCATTCGAAAGCCATTTTCAGAGCCGTTTTTTTTTAATCAGGCTAATTTTCCGAGATCTTTCCATTATAACAATTAGTTTCAGCATCTATAACTTCAATTTATGTTAAAATGGAAATTCCATGCCAAGTTATTCTTGACAACACCAACTACTTCCAATGGTGGTCCTACATTGTGGATTTACTTAGAAGTAAAGGTCTTTACAGAATAGCCTCAGGCCAAGTACTAAACATAAAGATGAAGATAAGACAACCAAATGGGAAAATAGGCAAGATCAAGCACGTGGGTTGATAGGGATATCTATTTCTCCATACCTTAGATTCCATATTGCAAAACTTGATACCCCTAATGAAGCAATGAAACAACCCACTAAAGTTTTTAGAATTAAATATGAAATTAGAGCCCATCAACTTGAAAATGAGTTGCTTACATTGGACCCCAATAATTTTTCTTCCATTGAAGATTTTTTTGTCTAAGTTCAAGACCCTTAGACTTCTCTTGGAAGGTGTTAAGGTTAAGAAATAAGATGGTAGCCTTATCTATTCTATTCTTACTAAGTTTGGACCAGCCTACTCTGTGTTTGTTTCCACCTTCCATTTTACTAGAGAAGCCTTTATTTCTCAATTGCAAGGCTACAAGTCCCCCTCTTTTGATGCTTTTTGTGATTATTTAATAAGAGAACAAGAAAAACTCTTACATCTTGGTCTTTTTAATATTGGAAACTCTTCTAAGAAAGCGTTAGCAACCCAACAATAACCAAATTCAAAGAATCCTAAGAAGAAGTATCCTAAAAAGAATGGTCCTAAACCAAACAAGGGTCCTAAGAAATTTCAATCTCAAAATGAAAAATCATTTCAACAAAATGATAAGGAAAATAAAAAAAAGGGAAGAATACTGATAGACATTGCCACTTTTGTAATCGAGATTGCCACTTAGAATCTAAATGATTTAAGAATATGGAAGCCTTGGAAGCAGTAATGAAGAAGCATAACATCCATTTGGATCACTCTTCAACTTCAACTTCATTTTCAGGAATAACACTTTTTGCATGTGGTTGTCAAGCATTTCGGTCTAGTTATGCACTAAATGTGTCTTCTTCTTCTCATTCTCATGAGTGGCTCATTGATTCTGGAGCTTCTTATCACATGGAAAAAACGAAGGCATGTTTTATTCTTTAAATGATTGTAACACCAAAAATATAGATGTTGGTGATGATAGATCTCTTAGTGTTGTAGGGACTCGAATTGTTCATCTAGACAATGGTCAATTTAATGATGCATTATGTGTTCCAACCTTATCCTGCAACCTTCTATCTGTATATCAGATAACTCATTCAGCTGAAAGTAAAACCGTTGAATTTTCACCTCACGATGTTGTAATTAAGGACCTAAGAGATCTTAAACAGATTTTAGCTACTGGCATTGCTGATGATTATACAAGGTTGTATAAGTTTAACAACTTTGGGTCATCAACTCTTCCCTTGGTATTTGTTGCTCATAATGATGAAGTGAGCAAACTTTGACATGAGAAATTTGGTCACTTAAACTATCGCTCCCTTCAAAATCTATGTAAAGAAAATATGGTGACAAGTCTTCCTATGGTATCTTGCAGAGATGGTGTTTGTTCCAGATGTGTGCTCGGAAAACATCATCGAGATAGTTTTGAAAAACGTGCCTCTTGGCACGCCTCAGCGCCTTTACAGGTGGTGCATAGTGATGTATGTGGTCCACTTCTAGTTGTTTCATTCTCTGGCTATACATATTTCTTAACTTTCATTGATGATTTCTCCAGACGCACTTCGATATACTTCTTAAAACTCAAGAGTGAAGTATTTAACATGTTCTTGGCCTTTAAGGCCTTTGTTGAAAAACAATCTGGACATCAAATTCTTAAGCTAAGATTTGATAATGGCGGAGAATATGTTAGCAACAAATTCATCAACTTTTGCATTGAGAATGGAATTCAAATGCAACACACTGTTCCATATACTCCACAACAAAATGGTGTAGCTGAAAGGAAGAATCGCACCTTAAAGGAAATGGCTAATTGTATGCTTCAATCTAAAGGACTTCGTCTTAATTATTAGGCAGAAGCAATTAACTGTGCAAATTACATAATAAATCGCACTCCTACTAAGGTTTTAAAGAATCACTCCAGAAGAAGCATGGAGCTCAATTAAACCAGATGTAAGTCACTTTCGTGTTTTTGGAAGTGAAGCATGGGC
>APFE030121279.1:0-52114 GCA_000404065.3 Pinus taeda
GAACAGGAACATTATTGTCTTGCTGTTTATGGGAGCCTGTTTCAATCTTCTGAATAGAAACAGGTTCAGAAAGATGACTCCATTGCTGTAGTTCTTCTTGCTGTAGCTGTGATTCAAGCTGCAAAAAATCAATCTTCTCATGTGCAGTTTGCAGAGAGGTTTGGATGTCAAAGAGAGTTTCTTTGTTAACTTTGACCATCTCATCAACAGTGGAATGAATTAGGATATTCAATAACTTTAATGCATCTTCAAGTCTGGCCATTTTTCTTCAAAAACACAACTAAGGCAATAGCAACAGAAAAATAATATTGTACTCTTACTACAAGATCTTGTAAGAGCTTGTCAAGTGGCAACAATGTCGTGAAAAATTGTTGATGGAGCAGGACCTGAGTAAGATGGTTGATTTACCAAGTTGCATCCACTTTCTCCATAGGTCATTTCTCGTCAAGTTCAAACTTCAGAGCATCTGACTGCTGTCGAAATCATGCGTCTTAAACATATAATTATTTTGCAAAACAAAATTGATCTTATCCAGGAGAGTGTGGCTATCAACCAGCATGAGGCAGATCTTCCAAAGAATGACAAATTTCAAAATTAACAGTTTTGATACGGCACCAAATATTACTGAATCATGAATATTACTGAAGTATTTCTTTACATTGCTTTCTAGGTGCACTCTATGTAGGTTGCATTAACCTGTTCAATATTTGCCCATTTAGGATTTATGTATAGAGTTAAGATAGAGTGGGACCTTATCTTATATAGCGATTTGCATTTTTCCAAATTACTAGAAATTTGGAAACACAGGCGAGATCATCAATACCAGTCTAGATGGGAAACATACGAAGAAGAATCTTTAGCTCTTCCACTTGGGTCACTGTACATAGCCACCAGGGATTAGAAAAGCCACCCTTCCTAACATCATCATCTGTTATAATTGCTGCTTTGTCAAGACACTTGAATTCATCGGTATGTTCCAGCTTTCAGCTTCCTTGAATTGCAGAATTCCTGTCTTGTACTTCGTATAAATGAGAATGGTCAAGGGGTACTTTATTTCACAGCTTGCGCAATGATGCAACTACAACCTGGCACATCCGTGTCAGAGGACTCCCCGCATTTCTCAGCATCAAAATTTAAGCTCGGTCCATCGCATATGTCAGCTTTGGATAAAAACTACCCTGTAAATTCAGCCTGCCGTAGATATGATGGTTTATAATACACACGTCAATATCTGTGCATCATACCTTTAACAATTTGCAGTCAGTACACAATTTTACAGCTAACTTGTTTCTTCCGTGAGCAACCACTGACGGTGCATGCTCAAGGTACTTCTAGTTAAGAATTATATTGGGAAAAATTGGCATACTTCTTACAACCCTGTTACAATTAAATATGAGAACTAATTCTTTCGATTTGTCATACACGCGCAGCCTTCCAATTCTTTTACCAACGCATACACTAGTTTCAAATGGAACAAAAACATTTGCCACCTATCTACGTTGCATTCTTTGCAATTTACAAATGTCATCAAAACCATTTACGCCCATTTGTGTTATTAGTGCTGCAATGAATAAAATAACCATATATCGATTGAAACATTCTAATGCAATCTATTTCATTTGCCAGAACGTAAACATCACTAAATCGTTTTATATCCGTGTTAAAACGATTTTACACAATACATCTATACCCAAAAACACTTTTCCACTGTAGATTTACGTTTTAGCTTTGCTGGTCTGGAACAGGAAGTACTAAAACTTCGCTCTGCTCCATTAACGTAGATCCATCTGCATTTTTTTTTTTTCAATCCTCTCGAGTCGCAGGCAATCTCCCAGAAGCAACGATGAGCGTGGACAAGCTAAACGCCTTGTTCGAATCCAAGGGCTTCAATCAGTCGGAAATGACAACGCTCTCAGGAGCTCACACCGTGGGCTTCTCGCACTGTAAGGAGTTCATGGGGAGGATCTACAAGGAACCCATGGATCCCACCATCGATCCTCACTACGCTGCGGGCCTGCAAAAGGTCTGCCCCCAGCAGAACCTCGATCCCAACATGGCTGCCTTCAACGATGTCCTTTCTCCCAGGACTTTCGATAATGTTTTCTATCAGAATCTACCAAAGGGTTTGGGCTTGCTGGCCTCTGATCAGATCCTCTACACCAATGCTCAGACCATTGGCCTCGTGGAAACATATGCTTCTGACCAAAATGCTTTCTTCCGAGACTTTGCGCTTGCCATGGATAAGCTCGGCAGCGTGGGCGTTAAAACAGGCTACGAGGGAGAGATCAGAAAGTCCTTCAGGCAGGCGTTTCTCATTCAGTTAGCGTTTTTTTTTTTTGTCATTTCCAGGCAGGCAACGTTACCATTTCCAGCATTGTCAGGCAGCTTTCCTTTTGGCGTTCTTGTCAGGCACCGATTCAGTAATGTCAGAACAGCGTCTAATAATGAGGTGCAGTGCAGGTGTGGCAGAGGCAGCGTTTCCCTTTTTTTTGTTTTAAACGTTTATGACAGTCAGAGGTATTCAAAAGAACAGGAAGGCAGATTTAAACAGGCCAGCACTATTTAAGGCAACTACACAGGCCACACATCATGGCTCTGATACCATGTTAAACAGACATGGATAGCCAAAACAAATAGAAAGATAAAGCATGCGATACGATTTTTATTCACAAAAGATGTACATTTATAGTACAATATGGTGACCGTTGGGATTCACATCCCAAGGTCCCTGGGATTGCTTTGTCCATTCGGCTTCCACGCTAACCCTTTAGGATTAGGTGTCCAACATGAAGTACAGAATTGTCTATGGTTATCACTTTAGAATCCTCCATGAATTAAGGTATGGCATGGACACTCCAACACCTCAGAAGCTTAGCATCCCCTACTTCCTCCTACAGTCCCTCATTGACTCTAGCACTAAGGTTCATGCCAAGAATTTAGAGTATTTAGCTCACCATGGGTTAATAAAACTCCTAGTGGAAGAAGCCCTCCATACATTTACACTCCCTATAGCATGGGAAGTCTTCCAAAACATGACAATTGACGACGACATAAAGGCCCTAACCTATGATGCTAGTCCTACTGGAAGTAAGGAGGAAGAGCGGCAAGGGGGAGAAGGTGAAGCCACTGGTGACTTAGCCTAACAAGGAAGGAAAGAGGAAGGAACTAGAATAGAGGAGGAGAAAGTTGAAGAAACACAGCAAAAAGAGATAGAAAAAGAGACATAAGGAGGAGAAAAAGAGGCAAAAAAGGCAAAACAAGGAGAAGGGTCCCATGAGACTCTGGAAAGGGAGGCAGTAGCTACCCTCACTACCCTCAATACACCAATAAAGCCAAAGAAAAAGAGGAAAAGACAGACCTCCATGTATTTCATGGCTAGGAAGAGCACAAGAATCAAAATAGGCAAACCTTATCCCTCTTAAAAACTGCCAATTAAAATTGAAGATTCACCCTCTACCAAGGGGAAAGAATCCCCTTTCAAGACACCTATCACATATGAAAGGCGGACTCCTAGATCTTCCACATGGAAAGAAAAGGTAGAACTACAGGACCCAAAAACAGTCTTACAAGAGGCTTAGACAGTTCTACAGGAGACACTGGCAAAACTACAAGAGACCCAAAATCTTGAGAAAAGGATGGAAGGATAGCCACAGGTAAAGGAGGAAGCAACAAAGTTGTTGGGTTGTGTTATATTCTTTCCACATAGTTAACAGGGGGTTTGAGGGGTACCCATAACCCCACTTTATGGGGTCCGGGGCAGCGCCCCGGAAAATTTTGGTTTTAGACCCTATGTTAGGTTGGGCAGACCCACCTATGGTTTTGTGCATGATTTTTGCACATGTATTTTGAACGCGATGGTTTTCGGTCCATGGTAGTGGATCCGATGGTTTTTTGGTCCATGGTATTGGATGCTTCGGCATGTATAAATATGTATTGTAACATTGAAAGGAATATAATGAAAAATCAAGCTGGTAGTCCCGGTTTTGGGATCCAGGGGAAAATCTCAGTGCATATGTGTTTTTTATGTGTTATGCTCTCGCATTGTTTATTTTTCTATGATTTAGAATTCGTATGTAGGTAATTTCTGTAAGGGGTTAAAACCTACAAAAGCTACAAGAACCTGATCCCCAACCTAGTCTTTCCTCCTATTACAATCTACTTGAGGGAGGAAGGATAATCCCACAAAAATTTGCAATTTCACTATTCTTTGAATTGGAGAAAGAAAGAATAAGAACAAATAGGTGGATGCAAATAGCCAAATCCAAAGGATTTGAGGATATTGGCCATATGGAAAACAAACTCAGAGAAATGGGTAGAGAGTTGAGTGCTCTCAGAGACAGGGAAGTAATTAGAAGAAGCCACCTTGAAATTGAAAATGAATTCTTAAGGAGGAAGCTACAAGAGAAAGAGACTCAGCTGGCATGCATGGATAGCTTATACATGTAGGGATTGCAATGTAGAACACCAGAAAAATCCTATGTCCTATATCTCAAGGACCAATGGTTACAATTCCAGATAAAGACTCTGGCACAAAGAGGCACAATGCCCTTCCAAGATTACAAGCAGTTTATGGATCTGTGTGACCAAATCACATCAGAGGATAAGGCAAATATGGTAGAATTCTACCTACATAAGATGGCCCTCACAGACATGAATGTATGGGACTCCAATGCCAGGCTAGGGGACCTGCAACTAATGGCCATGGCCTCATGGATGAACCATGAAGAGTTGAGGGTAGCAAAACTAAAAAGATTGATGATAAAAGAGTAGAATGAGCCATTAATGATAAGAGTTGAGCCATCAGATCCCATGGAACTCATCAACACACACAACTTGTTTGCCAATAATCCTCAAATTTCCCTTAGATATCTAAATGATCAGGCACAAGCCATTGCACACTTTGAGGATATGAAAAGGCTACCTGGGGATGACTGTGTGCATACATGCATGAGGAGATGGAACACCTTACCAAACTATCTACAGATCAGGGAATATCATTCCCCCATGAGGCTGAAGGAGGCATTAAAAAGGGTGCCAATCTACAAGTGCTCCATGTAGAGGCTAAAGGTCAACTTGATTGGCCTCAAACTAAGTCCCCCATTGTTGTTAGGCATGTTCGAAGGCAGAAGAGAAGAAGAAGAGGAGGAGCAGCGGGAAGAGATAGAAAGGAAGGCAGGATTCTATGACAAAGAAGAGCAGACTGCATTAGAATCCTGGGATGCTAGGGAGGCTACCAGAGCCATAAAAGATGAGGAGATGGACTAAGTTGCTCAGAGGATAAGCAACACCTTCAGTAGGGGGGTGATGATGAGCTTCATAAATGGGTAATTATATGGGCTCATTTTACCTCCTAACCTAGTCAAATCAACCATTATCTTAGCTTATTGTATGATTTTCTAATTATATTTATGCTTATGGAGTGAGTTGAGTTAGTTATGATGCCATGTGGTGTAACATGTGTTTAATGAAGATTATTGATGAATTTCGAGGTCAAAGTCAAGGATCCAGTGGCCAAATGGCAGTAATAACTCAAAATAGAAAAAGGATAGGACTTATAGAATGGAATCCCCCTCATTTATTACTCCTCACTTCGAATTCATTTTCATTTAGCTCGAAGTACAAGCAACCAAATCATGCACTAGAAGGCAGCCGAGCAAGTGGAGGATGACTGATGATTATCTCGAGTTTTGGGAGCCAAGCCTCCTTGATTTTAAGGAAGCTATTGGTAGCTTAATTTGTATAAGTAGAGAGGCCTAGGGCCTCACTAGGGTTGGATTTTTTGTTGGCTTTTTGCTTATGTAAACTCTACTCAAATTTGACCTTATTATTTTGTGACAGTTTCATGTAATCCTACTATTGTTTTGGAAATAAAGATGGAATCCTTTTTGAGCTAGCACTGAGTTACCTTAGAGGGCTGAATCTCTTGGGTTAGGACGCAATCCAAGTATCCAAGCTCTTCTTTACTTCTATTTGTATGTTTCATTTCAATTTGTAGAATATGTTATTGTTGGATGCATTTCTTTTAATGGTTGAGAATAGGTTGCTTTTGTTGATTTAGTAGTTTGCTTCCATTTGTGCTTTCTATAGCAGGTTAAGCAAGGATAAAGAGAAGATTTAAAAGGCTAGCAATAGTACCTTGGCCTCTCTTCCTCCCTTTGGGACCATGATTTAAGGCAAAGACCCTCTTGATGCCCCAAAACATAGATTTTCCTCATTCATAGGACTTCTAGTGTTTGCAACTTTTTAGTAGGTTAATAGTCTAGTTTTTCTTTGCTTCAGATCTTTTTCATCATGCACACTTCTTTATTTTCAATAGTCTCCTTTTATTCTTTCCTTTTTTGCAACATTTCTCAGCATTTCTTTTCATAGATCATAGTTTAGACTAGTTTGATGCAAAACTCTGTTTTTCTAGATGCACTCATTTCATTGCTTGTTTGAACTTATTGGTTGATTGTCAGTTCCTTTGTAGCAACAGATCTCTTCTTACAATAGGCCATCTTATCAGCCATCACATCCTCCATCTAATCCATGCCTTACAGGTCGCCCAAATCTCACCTCAATTCTCCCTTAGTTTCCTATATTTTCCACAGAAATTCTTCCTCTCTCCTTGAGAAAACCCAATCATCTTCCTCTCTCCCGATGATTCATGGTAGACCTTAGGCAACCTAACACCTCATTCCAACCTTCATCCACCTTTTCCACCCACTCTCACACCCTAAAAACAATGAAAACTGCTCTCGGCCTCCTCTTGTAGGCCTCTTGTAGTGGCCCTGTTTTCCTCCTGTAGATTTTCCTGTAGGCTTTATTTTAAAGGCTGAGTGTGGGAAACGCCTCCAGAAGACCACCTAATACCTCCTAGGACCCATACACACCATCCTACATCCTCTCAAGTCCCGAAGCCACCCTCCAATGCCACCTATTTGTTGCCACATTCACAAACAATAAATTATATGCATGTCAAACTCACATAGAAATACATAAAAATCCAAAAAGATGTTTTTACCTTATTAATTCCATAAATAGCTTAGATATATGTTGTTTACTTCCTTGAGTAGTTAATGGCATTCCTTTCATGGTTTCCATAGTGCTTTCTGCAAAAGTAGGATTAGTTAGTTAATTAAGGTTTACTAGGTTTGCTTTACATTTCAGTCTTTATCCTTTCTACAGTTAGAGTAGCATCTGTAGAGTAATCTTTCTCTCCTTTCATCACTTATAGAGCTTCTTCTAGAATCCATAGAAGTTGGCTTGAGCTCCTAGTGATAATGCGCCGACTAACCAAGTGACAACCTGCAGTGAGAACTATTACTTGTACATACAACACCGACGCTTCCAAGTTTGTTACGAACTATCGGGTTGATAAGTGTAAAGTAGGCAGCACAAAAGTTGCAGCATTATTGCTGCAATACTGGTGCTCACCACATATGGGGCTCCAATCTATAATATAACGGATGGATGTTATATAACAATGTGGGGAAAAATTCTAAAGTTTAAATATGTTTTATATGGAGTCATGTCTAAATATAAAATGCTCCCCATAACATTATATTTGATTTGTGAATTATTTTTCTTTAAATAAGGAAATGGTTTTTCGAGAACTTTGAATTTTTTAGATTTGTTTCGCACACAAATTAGAAAATAAAAGATAGAGGAATTCTAGAAAGAAAAGGACACTATCGTGACCAAAAGGAAGGTCCTGGGAAGGAAAGCAGGCTAATGGAGCGCCGACTATCATTGTGGTATCATAGATCTAAAAATCAAAGTATCAAATTGGGGAAAAGCGCAACGACAAAAAAAGTGGTTGTAGATAGAGGAATACTACAATAGAAAGATGATTTTGGTGAAGGTTTTGTAGACAAGGGAATGAGTCGGTGGATCTTGGAGCCAATGAAGTGGGGAAGGTACTAGATGAGGAAGGTAATGATTGCTCTCTTTATTTGAAGGATAATCTATAGCTTTGTTATTTTGTAAAAGACAGGGTTAATGCCCAAGGCACAGAGGCATACATAGAGGATACTAGAGCAGAAGATATTCTGAAAGGGGCACGAGATATCAAAGGAAAGAGAAACTCTAACAGAGGATTTCAACAAACTGGGGATAATTCCATCCAATTGTAGAGATGGAAATAGATAAAAAAATTATATCCAAAGGAAAAATTAAGAGAGCTGAGCTATTGAGATCTCAAAGGAGGACCAGACAGGTATAACTGGTTTCATGTTTATGTTTGGTTAAGAAATTTTTGAGTGCAGGTAGCAGCAAATATAGGTAAACATGTTGTAGGAATGAGAATATTTTCTCACAAAAAGGAGATGATAAAGGTTCAAGAGAAAACCAGTCACATTCTCAAAATACAGTGGCAGAAGAAACCCTTGCAGCAAAGAATCTGCACTCAGAGAGAAACACTCCAACGGAGATTGGAAAGATGAGGGGGATAGAGGAAGTCCTTAAGGAGGAGATAACAAGAGAATTTCTCAGAAGGTGAGAATAGGAGAAACAACTAGAGAGGATCAAGGTGTGCTCAAGACGTCCTAGAGGAGGGAACCAAGAGAGACACCAATAGCCAAGAGGAGTTTAGGTGTACATGTAACAAGTGAGGTGAGGCTTGTTGCAAGGATATGTTACATCTCACTATGAACATGGAGGAGAATATGAAAGAAAGAAGAAGAAGAAGAAGGTGACCATTATTGGTCATTATGAAGGCCCAACTAAAAGCCACAGTAGAGGGGAGAAGGATGCTAAAAAAAATGGCATGATGAAACTTAGCTAGGAAAATTTCGAAAAGGAGATGGCACAATTGAAGGCACAACTTAATTTGTTAATGTAGAACCTACAAGTGAGGGAAGAAAATCAGAGACAAAAATTGATGAGGAGGTTCAAATTATGTGTCAGATAGAAGGGTTTAAAAAGAAATCCCTAAATTCTAAAGAGCTAGGGAAGCAGAGGTTGAGGACCTTAGTGAAAGCCTGGATGGAAGAAGAAGAGATCATAGTGGTTGAGCCTATGGAAGGAGTAGTTCATTTTTGTAAACCATTTCTTGAAGACAAGGAGAGGAAACTAGTGGAAAACCTCATGGGCTTTGAAAAGAGTCCAAATCAACAGAAAGTGCAGATGAAAGAGGTATAGACTAAAGACCCTTGTGTTTTTGAAACTAACAATTTAGGTGTGGATGGAGGTTTTGTAAGCAAGGAAGATAAGAAACAATTAAATACTCTTCTAGATTGAAGGCATGGAGAAATTATCCCAAGGAAGAATGAGAAGATAAGCTTACTCCAAGAAGCCAAAAGAGGTGGTTGGATGTTGAGAGGGAAAAATAAGATGAAGTGTCCTTTATTCCAAATGAGGTTGAAGCACAACATGAATGCTTTGTCAGTGAATGGAGAGCTCATGTTTGTTTAGTATGAAGGAGTGGAAGTTCACTTTTGTGAACCAGAGCAATCACAAGCCCTAAGAGAGGATAATGCAAATGATGAAATGATGATGTGATTAGTTCAGCACAAGGAAATAATCCCAACAACATCAGAAGAGGAGGAAGAAATTAATGTGTTTTTATCTAATTGTTTAGGTGAGTTTGAATTTGCAAGTACATAACACCATGGAGCTGAACAACTATCTAAGATTATGGAGGAAGTTGAAATTCTAGAAGAGCTTAATTATGTTCATAGAGAGAAGCAAGAGGAAGTTGACTTAAAAAGTGGACAACCTCAAGGAACTGTTAGAGGAGTACGAGATGTAGAGTTATCACATGAAGATAATTTGGATGAATACCATGAAGAATATTAGGCTAAAACTCTTTAATGATATGAGAGGAAGAGTAACTTCAAAGGTATAATTGACTAGTTGTGTCCTTTGTTATTGAATGTTCCTTGGATAATTTTTGGAAAGATGTTGTCATGAGTCAAAGGAAAATGGAATTTGGGGAAATAGAATAAACTACATGTTTTGCAGGCTTATGGATTGGTTTAACATAAGGATGATGGAGGACGATCTAGTGAGAAGCACTCATCACAACGTGTTTTGGTTGATCCAAGTAAAGATAAAGGAACCCAAGGACAAGAAGTCAACCAAGAGTTCGTCATTGACAAAGAGGAGACACCATTGTCTCATGAACAAGATTACATAGAAGTTCCTCAAGGAGAAGAAGAATAAGGTAAAGATGAGAAGGCTTATGTAAAGAAATTCATGGTTTTGTGGAGCAATGACAAGAATGTCATCCATGAATTTGCAGGAGATGATGAAAGGGTTTGAGGAAGAACTCACTTGCATGATGAGATAAAGACATTGTTATGAAACCAGCTCAAGAAAAGATAGAAAAGATAGATCAACGCCTTAGAATTCAGCCTCTTCGAGGGGGCAACCTCCTTTACATTACATAAATGAACAATTCTTGGATGATACAATGAAAAGACCTCCTTTCTATATATAGGAGTCTAAGGGGTCATAACATAATCAAAGCTGACATAACAATAATAATGTGAGGGCACAATAATAACAATAGTGGGCTTCTATGGGGCACAATAGTAACAATATGGGCACTGCATGGGTACATCAATATAATAAGTGGGTTGTACTAATAACAATAAGGGGTTACACTAGTAGTATAGGGGTCTAACAGACATCAACATTTGTAGTAGAAGGTCAAGAAGGAAAAAATGTTTTCCATAAATTGTATGTTGTATGTGGATGTGTGACCAGATTTTAGATGTCTAGAGGTAGAAGTAAGAAGCCTTTCATAAGGCCAACAAAGGATTTGACATGGAAAACATGTATTGTGGAGATGAATGAAGAAAAGTGGGAGAAGACTCTTGAAATTTCTATACAGAACATTGTTGAGGAAGAGAAGGATTGCACAAAATGTGACTCTAAGGTGCTTAAAGCCTCAAAATATCTATGTGGAAAAAAAACTGCAGAAAGCATAATTGAAGATATAGAGGGACAACAAATATTTCCAAGTGAATAAAGCATGAATGGATATGAGACAAGTTTGTCTCATGATGATTTATTTCATTTGCAAACAATAAATATTGAGCATAATTTTATTTTTGAAGGAGGCCAATAGTTTTCCATAATGTTTTTAGGAAACATTGAGGATGAGCTTTGTTTTTATGGGTGCATTCAATATGTAGGATGATTGCTCTATGGTGAAAAATGTAATGAGATGGAGAATGAAATCCTATAGCTTTGGGAAATTTTCGTGGGGATGATGATCGATAGTGATAATTTAAACCAACAAGGAAAAGGCATTATGTATCAACAAGAAGGAAGATTGAACATGAAAGTTGAGAAACTAATGATATTGATAAAGGAAGTACCTAAAGCATGGTACAATGGAAAGGAAAGAGTGATCAGTTCTAGCACTTGGATGATTGGAAAATACTACATCAGCATCACAGTGTCAAGACAATTACAAAGTAGAATTTGTGGTCAAAGAAGGAAGAAGATAGCCAACATCAAGTCAATTGTGCAAGATTACATCAATAAAGAAAGTTTCACATTGCAAAATCAAGTATGGAATCCTGGAAAATAGATGTTAGGGATGAAAAAAAGACATGATAAGATGTGTGGGCAGTGACAACACTCTGTTTGGGACCCTGGAGGCTTTTTGCAAACAATTGTCCAAGAGATCAAATTTTTTTCACCTAGGGAGTTTGGCATAGGAGCACCAATGCCAAATGCACCATTTTATTTAAGTCCCCACAAGGGGATATGTAAATTTTAGATAGATTTCTTATTTTCTCATTTTATTTAGATAAATTTTAATAGGTCCAAGTGTCTTCATTCTGTAAGAATCCAAACTATCAAGTGGTTAGGATATTTTGAGGAGTTATCCAAGTACGCATTTCTAGACATCGACAAATTTCCATGTTGTTTTGGGACAGATGTCCAATTTTCTATTTGACAGTGTAGACATTGTTTTAAGCTCATGGGATTATAGGTGTTGTGTATGGGGTAAGACCGAAGGGGAGAACTATATATTTTTCATTGTAAATATATTTTTGTAAGAGTTAATAGAACTTGCATCGTTGTGTTCATTCTTGTCCGTATGTACATTAAAAATATGTTTATGTTTATGTTTATTTAAGTATGGAATCTCAGAACCGATGATTGTGAAAGGGAACATTGCTTTTAGGGCACCAAAAAAGGATGAGAGTTAGGATATATCGAGAAGTGAAATCGGAAAGTTTTTTGGAAGTGAATCCTATCGAAATTCTCTATATGTATATCTCTTCTGAGCAACAAAAATATTAAACAATTCACCCTCTAAAATTTAAGCTTCCCATGAACGTGATTTTGGAGTTTCATTTTTGTTTGGTGTAATTCTCCAAGACCCCACCGGTAATGAAATAAAGCTCTATCAAAAAGGGACCAAGTGCGGAGGCTGAGGAAAAGAACCAATAGAAAAAAATTTGTTTTGTCTGGATGATTCGCTGTCTTTCTATGACTTGTGTATAAAGAAATCCTCATTTAGGTTGAATCCTGGCCTCTAAGTTGTAATGTCTTGCAGCAAGGCGGATACGCTTGAGTAAACAAAATGTCGCATCTCATTTCTTGCCACCATCAACAATGTTAATCCAATTGTGAGAAAAAGCACAAGTTACGCTAGGAAATTAATTCGAAACTCTATCGAAAACAATTTGGAACCTCGATTTTCCAGGATAGATTTCTTACGGATGAGCCAAGATAATTTTGTGTATGGTTCTCTGACCTTTTGATGTTAAATAGGAGGTTGAATCCATTTGTCGGAGTCAGCCTCTCCTAACCCATTCAATCCATAAAAATTCGAGATAAGGGGATGACCTCGAACTCGCATTTGTTGAGCCCAGCACTAAGTTGGAAATCAGAGTGAGGGGGTTTAAGTGTATTAAGGAGAAGGATAATCAACCTGACCTCAATTTGAGCACGATTTTAAGTCAAGATCAACATGGCCGGACCTTGGAGAGGTCGAGACACGCGTGTAGAGAGGGAGGTGGCTGGCGCAACCAAAATAATCCGACCTCTGATTTTAAGTCAGGATCCAAGCCCACCCCTTTGTGTAAACTCCTCAGTAAAAGTGGGTGAACTCTCGACAATCTTACAGGCGTGGTGATAACACTTCAATGAAAGCATTCTATTGAATTTTCTTACGTGCTCCACTTTATAATATAACAAATGGATGTTATAAAAAAATGTGGGTAAAATTAAAAATTAAAAATTTATTTATTTATTTATTTTAGTAGAAAAAAACAGAACAATCTTATATTGATAGGATTGTTTTACATATTTTATTGGTTTTTCACCCTGGTGTCAGCCCAACTTACTAATATCCAATGGATCAAAAACAACATGGATTTTAGTGCCAACAAAAGTACCTTGCCTCGCAATGAGGTTACATTGTTAAAAGAATAACAACGTAAGAATAGAGATAGAGAAATATAGGAGTGGCTTCAGCTCAAGCAAATATTATAAATGGCATAAAGAAATTAGCAAAGGGAAGAACTTATAGCTCAAACAACCCCTGTCTGTAGATCACTCCACTTTGGAAGACCTCAAAGAACATATACCTAGGAAGCACGGGCACCCCACGTTTGGGAGCAAAGTCTGCTTCAGAATTTTCTCCCGGTAGATATGTTGGAAAGAGACCTCCATGAAAGCAGACCTCAACTCTAAGATCTTTTGTGCCCGGTTGCAAAGCAAGGGAACATCTAGAGAATGTTGGCCTTGAATCCAACTGATCACCGAGAGGGAATCTCCAACAACCATAATATTGTCTAAGTCCAGCCATTTGGAGCATTGGAGGGCACCCCACAAAGCGAGCAACTCAGCCCGATGGTTATCCCTAGCATCAACGAACCAATAGAATTTGTAGTGGGTAGAGGGATCCAATTTGATTAAGACACCAAAACCACTGTCGTCATCCGAGGAAGAACCATCAAAAAATAAAATCGGGAATCTGCCATCCAAGTCAACGAATGAGATGGATCTGGATGGGGTTTTGGGGTACCAGGGGCCGACCTCCATGAAGAGAGTCATGATCCGTCAGAGGGAATGTCTTAAAAGATAAACTTATTTCTAGATAGTCAGATTCCCCACAAGACATAAAGGGGGGCATCTCTATAAGCTATGGCTTGAAGAGACTAGGACTCAAAGAAGGTAAGAAAGGAAGAGCAGTCAAAATGGATGTTGATTATGAGGAGGAGAGGGGTCGTGATCGAGATATCAACAGCAAAGGGACAATGCAGGAATAGATGGAGACAATCCTCAGATTCCAATCGGCAAAGAGAACATCTACTAGGCCCCACAAACCCTTTTTTTAGCAGTTGATCCTAGGTGAGTATGTGGTTGTATAAGACCATCCAAGAGAAGCATTTATTTTTTAAAGGGATTTCCCATAGCCATAATTTGGAGGTGCAGCCTACAAGAGGAAGAGAGGGGATGCTAGAGGAAATATATTCATTCACATCCTTGGTAGCAATCTACCCATTCAATATTCAACAACTCCAAACGAGTTGATCAGGTCGCATGGTGAATGTGATGTCAGCCTAATTGAGATTATTACAGAAAGATTCCCATTTACTGGCCAAGGCATCCAAAATGCCTATTTGTTGAGCATGAGGCCAAACCGAAGCACCGAGAGGGAAAGGAATGTTCAATCTGAGGCTAGCCAGATTATGGAACCCCAACTGGATGAGAGTGTGAATCAATGGAACAGATAATGTGTGGCAGGCCGTCATACCTTTAATGGCATCCCTACCTATAAGTATTTGTTTTCCATCACCTACCAACCACCGTATATTGTTGCATATCTAGGGAACAACATGTCTAAAACTATGCTAGATATATCATGCATTGGGATTCAATGGTGCCCCGCTCATACCCATTCCTCCAAGCCGAGAAAGTGGATATATTTAGTGAATAGAATGGTTTGCCAAAGGCCCCTTTCCCTGAAAGCCCACAACAAATTCATGGTTAAGAAGGCAATATTGAATCTTCTGTGATCCATGATGCCCCAATCGCCCAATTTAACAGGGAAGGAGATTGTGCTAAGAGCCACAATGTTAAGTTTTATTTGTGGGCACAGTTTAGACCAAATGAAGTTAGCAACAATGGATTTCAATTTATCAATAATGTTATGAGGAATGTAAAAGAGATGGAAGAGATGCATCCAAAAGATAGTAAGGCCTTACGACACCGCCTTTCTCATGATGATCCTGCCCCGAGTGACAATCATTTATGTTCCTCATAACATTATAAGAGATTTGGCAATTATTTTGCTTTAAATAAGAAAAGGATTTGCATAGATATTTGGAGTTTGTAGATTTTGTTTGCACACAAGTTAGAAAATAAAAGTGAGGAACTCCAGAAAGAAAAGGCCACTGTCATGAGTAAAAGGAAGGTCCTAGGAAGGAAAGGAGGCTAACGAAGGGTTTTCTATCACAAAACAACATGAACATGGTTTCTCAGAGCCTTCTTTGTGTAGCATTAGAGGAACTTTAATCATAAAAGTGGCCTACTAAGGAAATATAATAAAATAAGAGTTATGAATTTTGGAAGGAAAAAAAGAAAACTATTTTTTTAATTGCATTTTGGTTTTTCTTCTTATAGCTTTACTCCAATTTCAAGTACAGACACTTGTTGGATGAAATATAAATTTCCATAGCCAATGAGTACCCATTATGCATACTTCTAAGAAGACCCATATTGATAAAAGTTGAAGATATATTGAAAATGCATGCTCAAAAGGCTATTTTTAAAGTATCTTCATTTTTTATCTATTCGGGTCTTCTCAAAAGTATGCATAATGGGTACTTGTCAAATGTGGAATTTAATTTCATGTCCAATGAGTGTCTACACTTAAAATTTGAGTAAACCGACAAGAAGATAAGACAAAAATACAATTAGAAAAAACAATTGTCTTTTCCTTGGAAAATATTTACATGCATCACTCTTTAAATTTAAAGGATTTTGATATGTTTTCATATTATGACATGGAAATTACATGAAAATTTCATGGGAACGTTTAGGCTGAAATTTCCTCTAATGCAAGCCTTTTCTAAATTTACTTTCTTTTGTGGAAGTTAAGGGCTCAACAATAGTTTCTCATATTTTATATCCCTTCACTTCTACAATAATTCTAATAGAAGGAATCAATTGAACATCCATTCCTCTGGGAAGTAGGGGAATGGGTCCAACGAAAAAGGCTATGGTTTGTTCTGTAATGTTAGAATTGTACTCCCAACCCTAATGAAAATCTTTTCCTTCAATTTTGGGGGGTTGGGGGGTTCCTCTAGGAGGTTCTCGCTCAATCATATGTTCTCTGTTCATAATCTACATGTCATTTTCTTGCAAGCGACTATGTATGTAGGCTTGAAAATTGTTAGATATTTATCCAACCTGTTGTTGGGGTGGAATTTATTTTCTGTTGAAGCTAGTAGGAATTCAGGTGGTTTGTTGCCAGGTTTTTCCCCCTCGTTTGGTTCTTTTAATTGCTATGTCTGTGAGGATGGAATTTTAATGAAAGGGTTTAGTTATCCCATAGGGATGAATTTCTCTCTCATCAACTATTATGGCCTCTATGACAACAAAATCAACTTTTGGTCAAATTTATTGGACTATAATTTCATAAATAAGGATAATTTGATATTTGTAGGAGATCTTAATTTCTCTTTATCTCAGAGGCAAGTCTAAGGGCCATGTGGCAAGATGGATGCGTAAGCAAGTATCTTCCTCAATGAATGGAGATCATGGGTTTTGTGGATGTTGAACCCCCAAAATTAGTTCCTACTTGGTCCAACAATTGATTAGGGGGAAATTTAGTTGGGAAGAAACTTTATATATTTTAATAAAGGAGTATTTCTTATTAAAAGTTATATTGTAGTATTTTGGAGTGTGAAGTGATTCAACATCTAATCACAAACCTATCATTATTTTCTATGGGACAAGAATAGGAGACATTTTTCGTTTCAATTTAATATATGTTGGTTGGATGATGAGAGATACAAGGATTTTGTTAGCTCTATATGGGTTCATATTGATAATTCACATATTATTTCTCCAATGGAACATTTATCTAAAAAATTGAAATTTCTAAAGAGGGATGTTGATGAGTCACTAAAAAATAAAACGAATGTGGAATTAGGTAAAATGGAGTAGATTGAAAATAAAATTTATTATTTGGTTTTCAAAAGTGACGGGGTTTTAATAGATTATGAAAGAGGGAAAATCAAGAATTTATAAGAAAAAAGTAGTATTTTTATGGCTCAATAAATTTCTTAGAAGCTTAATATTAGATTGTATTGACTTTCTAAATGATACAATAATACAAAAAATATTCATTAACTTTCTAATCATAGGCATGTAGTAAACCATATTTGGTCAATTTAATCACAAGATAACACTCGGTATCTATGTTCATATGGGGATATCGTGAAGGAGGGAGTTTCTTTATTTGAAAAATTGCTTGAGAAAGATGAACATTCTAATATGGTTAATCAAATGAGAGTAATTAGGTCCTAAACAATTTTTTCATCTAATGAAGAATCATATTAGATAGGTAAGTCTGTTTCTGATGAGTAGGTCCTAAATATCTTGAACAAGTTTCCCAATGACAAGATTATAGGGCTTGATGGCTAGTTTGTGGAGTTGTTTTTGGATCTTTTTGATCTTATGGGAAGGGATATTATGGAGGTGGTTAAGGAATCCAGGAGGAGAGCATTTGTTTCTTGTAATCTAAATGCAACTTTCATTTCTTTAATCCCATAATCAATGGACCCCAGTAATTCCTATGATTATTGGTCGATAGCTTTGTGCAACACTTTTTATAAAATAATTTCGAAGGTGTTAGCTAACATGTTAAATATTAGCATGTCAAATCATATGTCTTTGTCCTATTTGGTTGTTTATTCAATAGATAGATCCATGATATTATTGGGTTAGCTTAGGAAGCCATGCACTCCATAAAATGAAGAAATATTGCAGCTATTGTGATGAAGATTGACTTGAGGAAGGCTTACGATAAACTTGATTGGTCCTTTCTCATGTTAGTCTTGCTTCATAGTGGTTTGAAGTTTGATATGGTTTCATGGATAATAGGTGTGTGATATCAACTAATTGTGATGTTCTAGTTAATAGTGAGGCGTCAAAGTTTTTCAAATCCTCATGTGGAATTCGGCAGGGTTTTCCCTTACCACCTTTTCTTTTTTTACTCGCCATTAAAGGATTGAGTATATTAATTATGGAGGAAAAACCAAAGGGTGTAATTAAAGGATTATGCATTGGTCAGGACATGGTAATAACTCAAAGTTTATTTATAGATGTTTCCTTTTTCTTCGGCTTGGGAACTATTGGGAAATGGTAAATCTTCAAATATATTTTTCATTATTTTTTGTGCAACATCAAGCATGGAGGTCATCCTGAACAAAGAGCCTTTTTTTAGTAGGAAATTAGATGAATCCCATGTGAATTTGATCCAAGAAATATTTCCTCTTAGGTTTGGTTCTTTAAATCATGGCTTTAAATATCTTGCATTTTTCTTAAATCCTAAAAGTTATCAACTCACAAATTGATCCTAACTTTTTAAGAAGTTGAAAAAATGAATTTTCCATTGTTGGAATCAATGGCTTTCTTTAGGAAGTATTCTTATCTTAATCAAATATGTCTTGGAGGGAATCTTGGTCTTCTAGTTTAATTTAGCAAAAATTCCTAAAAGTATTTTAGGTGCTCTCAAAAAGTTATGTATCTATTGTTTTTGAAATGGCAACAAGAAACAGAGAGGAATGGATTTGGTGCCTTGGAATTTTAATACCCACTATTATTTCCTTTTATAGGCATGACTATTTTTAGAATATTATCATTATGATTTGAAGTTAATCGTTATGGAGCCTAGGATTGGAATTGATGGATTATGTAATTAAATTTTATATTTTGAATAAATATTTTACCTTGGGGAAAATACGAGAGAGAGAGAGTACATGAGTAGTAGATACTTCTTGTTATTCTAGAAAAGTTGTTAAGTGGTCAACTCCACTTAATGGACCTTCCCAAACTTTTCTCCTAAAAATCCTAGGAGAAATTAATTATTAAGAAAATAACATAATTGGAGAGAAATAATTTGCTAAATCGATAATTATAAAACAACATGACAAGAGAGAAATATTATAGAAAAGCACTTAGCTCGAGAGAAATGAAAAGTTGGGTGAAAAGAAAAAGAAAGCATAGCAGAAGAGAAAGGCATGCTTTAAAGGAAAAGGGAAATACTTTTTCCTAATTAAAATAAACTTTTTAGGTAATTAAGGGTTGTAGACCCTAAAAGCATGACACTACTAAGGAAAAATATGCTAGGAACAATTATAAAAAAACACCACTAAGGAACATAAGAAGGGGTTGTGATTCTTGCAGGAAAGAATTATGAGCTCGGGGGTAGTTGCGGGTGGCAACTCGTTGGTTGGGAGGAACGTGCTCTCTCCCATGGTTCTCCCAACACATTATATTGGTCGAATAATTTTGTTATGATAACTAATATTTCTAAGTCTTATGTAAGATATTTTGTTAACACCTTAAGGTAATATTTTCTATATATTTTTCCCACCAAATGAAAAGAATAGTCTATTTCCTCCCATCGAGTAGGAGGTTAAGGGTATACATATGAATATTTAGGCTTATTTATTTTTTGTAGGTAAAGGAATTATACTATGGAAGCCATGTGCGGTTATATCAATATACATCATTAAGTCAATGGGGTTAGGTGGTAATGGGTAGACTAGAGGTTAACTTGAGAATTAAGAAGAGGTGTTATTGAAAGATGAGGAACTTAATTGAACTTGAAAAGTTCAAATACTGAAATTTGTAGGAAAAATAATGTTTGTATCTATCACAGATTGTAAGATTTCTTATCAAATTCTTATATATGCATTAGGGTTATGTATGTGTTATGGAGCATATGTTTTCATTCCTATTTAAGTTTGGGACTTGATAACATTCTAATATGTATGGCTAGGGTACTTTATTAATTAGGATTATTGAGCATACTTTTTGAATTAAAATTAGTTCAAATATTGTCATGAAGAGAACAAGTAGACCTGAATAGTTAAATTTTGGGTTAACCCTATAAGATTACATTTTAACATGTTGTTTTCTGGTGTGATCTCTCATATATTATTAATCAAACAAATCGATATAGTTATACTATATTAACATCTAAGATGTGATTACAAGTAGAAAAATACTTCAGCATAAAATGTTGATGGTTATTTAAAATTTCATACTCATAAATCCTATAAGTCCAGCAAACATTAACTATAGATGGGTCAAATAACTATGCAATTAAGACTAAGGAAACATGGAAGAGAAGATAAACTATTTAATATAATAATATTTGTATGCGACCTATAGATATTTTCCTCCATTTAATTTTAAAAACAATATACAATTAAACATGATGATAAGTTTCTTCTGTGAACAATAGATTATTTATCCAAAAATATATTGGAAAATTATGGTAACCTTATCCGATTTTATTAAATATAATCATAACGATATATTTCTTAATGAGGACAAAATATCCTTGTCATCCAGAAAAAAGAAAAGAAAAACACTTAAGTCCTTGGCCATGGGATAACTCTCGGAATTCCTGAAGGACGAGTTAAAGAAGAGATATTAGTAAATAATTGAGAATGCAACCAAAAACCAAGGAATTAAACTAGGAAACAGTACTCCTATGGAAATACATGCGCAATTGAAATAATAAGAGGTTATTCCCTACAAGCTTGGGCGAACATATATCAAAATCTTTGAAACATATAACAAGGACTATCATCGTATTCATTTATGAGTAAATAGATTTTCTCGACAAATAGAGTTCCATTAGAATAAAAAGAAAAGTTGGTTGGAAAAGTCAAATTATAAACGAAAGTAGCTAAGGCTACTCAACAGATAAAGTATCCAGAGAATAACAACACGAAGTCCTTTATAACATTTTAATATTAACATACATAGATACACATCGGAATTGACAAGCTGCCAAATACCCATATAGCAGATGAAGCTAGAAGTATTAATAAAGAGAAGTTTGGGCAGTGCAAAGGTCCAATCTGTATATCGAAAATTCCAAACGATAATCCTTGTTCCCTTACAAACCAATTAGGGAATGAAGAGAAGCGTCATAGAATTAAATGTTACCTTAAAAAAATTGGAGAAATATGATTATTTCAAATAATATAAAATAGAGCAAATAGTAGGAAAGCCATTGTGCATTGATAATTAATAAGCAGAGTATACTTGATATGGAATAGGCCCTCGATATGCCATGGCTAGTGTCTGCTAGAGACATCATTCGATACGTAAAACCTTAAGCAATTCGTAAGTTGCGCAAAATCAATATTATACATGGTAAGTGGTTTGAATGAGGTTGTGCACAGTAGACATATTCCAGGGCTAAAAAAGGAAAAAGAAAAAAACCAGTGACAAAAATTAAAAAACCATGCAAATTTTTTTCCAAAGTTAGGTTTTGATACTCTGACCAAGGGGTTAAAAATAAAAAAACTAATTCAATAAATTAATAAATCTAGCCTAACTTAGGCTAGGATTTACACCAAGCAAGAAATGGCGTAGCATAAAATTATGAAGAAATCCCACCCCAAATATAAGCTTGAAATTGAAATATCACAAATTTGGAAAGGAATTAAAATGTCAAATGGGTCAAATAAAAAATAAAGAGCTGGAGTAAGTTGACAAGGAGTACCTATAGGCAATATGTTAAATGTCACGAGGAAAGTTACACCATTCTCCTCTCTGGAACCTAGAATGAAACCATAAATATAGAGAAAACCAACTGTAAATAGGTACAAAGAAGAAGAATGATGAAATAAAATAGGATTAAATTACCGGTATAAGAAATAATAACAAAGGGTCAAAGGAATTTATTTGGAAGTAAAAAGTGAAGCCAACTTTTTTGGAAAAACCTCTGAAACAATTACTAGTTGCCTTTAAAAATTGAACCAGAATCTCAAAATAGTGTCTTACTAGGTGTAAGTGACTAACTAGTACATTACCTAAAAAATGAGGCATTGCAATAGTTAAAGATAGCGAGGGCATCCTAAGAGAATAAAACGAAACTATGTAGAAATAAAAAGAGGTGAGTTGGGGTTTACCTATGTTCCAATGCAAATTTGGCTACATGGACAAAAGTTTCATACCATATGGAAGCCAAATAAAAGCCGAAACCCCAAATGTCTAAGAGTGCAACCATGTTGGCAACAGGATAAATAAAGAAAAGCAAATGAAGTAGACAAGGGAACTTTACTCTATTTGTTTACCTCCTTTTAATCTCCACCATGATATTTTCCTTATTTTATCCCAACAGAGATCTAATCGATTTGTGGCTAAGGCTTGTTTTCCATACAAAAAGAGCTAAGTAGTACAGTCATAAGTGTGTAATCTATCAAAGATCCTAAACCCCAAAAGGTGATTGTATAGCTATAGAAATCACACAAAAATATATAATTCAATGTTCCTTGTCAACAAAGCAAAAGGCGCACATGACTTCGTTGCTAGTTTACAAGCAAGGGGCGCACATATAACATAAAGTAGACCTTAGTACTAGGGTGGAAAGGGGAATAAGAACCCACCATATATATGTAGTGGATGAAACATGAATATGCATATGATAAGCCTATGTTATTGATATAAATAACACCAAGTACCTTAAGTGATGGAAGTAGCATTAATGGTGAGAAACTCTTCTTACAGGTAGTATGTAGAGGTAAATAAGAATACGCAAGAGTCATTGTTAAATTAAGCTCATTATCTTTGGATGTGTCTACAAATAAGAGCCTAGGTGCGTTCATACATCAAATAAGTTTTAATAAGAAAATCATGGCCAAAGTCTGGAATATAGACATAACACTCATGAATTCAAAGATGTAATATGATAAATGGTCCCAAATTCATTATGAAAACAAATTTTCCTCCTGAGAATTGATGCAAGCCGCAACTTGCAAAACCCATAATCTTTAAACTCTGTCTATGCATATAACCATGCATTGCAATACACAGTAAATCCAACTTATTATCCCTGATAAATGTTAAAAGCTATCAAAGTTCCAGACAATACATATGCACACAAATCATTGAAATAATTAATAAAAAAAAAAAATATTTACAAATAGAATTGGCCTATTCATGGCCCTCTTCTTCATCATCCTCACTTCACTCCCTCTGATCTTCAATGTCTTTGAGCAATTCCCAATTTATAAAAATAAGCGTGATTACAATCAACCCAACTAAATCTCTAAGAGTCTACATTGCAATGCATACATATGGTAAAAAGCATCTTGAGGCTTTTTTCCCATCTTTTTCCCTGTTCTAAAATAGAAAAGCTTCCCTTATCCATAAATGAACCAATTCACTGCTTAATGCCTAAAACACTCCTTATTTTATTAAAATAACAATATTTTAAAATTATCACACCCCCTTTTTATTCCATAATTTACAAATGAAGAGGGTCTTGATGCTCCTGCATCATACACCCAACCTTAAAATTAATCATGATCCCCTGATCATGTGTTCAGATCTGTGTATGCCTGGATCCCATATCTTGTGCTGCAAGTCATCACGTGCTATTGTTCGCTGTTTTCCTCCAGGTTTCCACACTTTATGCTGCATTGCTCCACTTGTTGTGCTCTCACAATCTTCTGTTGTCTTCCTTTTGCGGCTTCTCCTTTGTTTCACTGCTACTGGTCTCTTCCGGTTCATCATCATCTGCCTCATCAGTTCAATTTCTCTGTCTAATAGACTTTCTCCAGCATCTTCAATAAGACCTGTACTCACAAAACAATTGTTAGAATAAAAAATAGAAGGCTTCAGTGCCTCTTCTGCTGCTAGTGTTGTCTTAGTTGTCACTATGGATATTGCTGACACTGTCGCCATAGATGTTGCTACCTCCCAAGCTTCCTGTCCCTCTGCAACATGCTTTGGCTCATCACCTACAATTTCATCTGCAACTTTATCTACAACATTTTCCTCTCGTTCAGATGTCTCCAGCAAATATTTCAGCGCATAAGTCCTCTGTCTCTCCAACTCTCTTCTCTGGAGATCTAGTTTTCTATACAATTCAAAAACTTCATTAGAAGTAGATCTTGGAAAATTCACATAACCTTTTATACCTTCAACAACTCTTGAGCAATCATCAGCCGGTCCAACATTCTGATTAAACTCTTTCGTCTTCATTTTCTCATCATTGATCTGAACAACCTTCAGATTCAACTCTTCTTGAACAAATTCCAGAGCTTGTTCATCTCCCTGTTCTGTACCAAGGCAATCAGAATTTGCCTCAACCTCCTCTGCAATTGTCGCCAAATCACTCTCTTTCCCTTCAGTGGAAAGATCCATTTTCCTTTCTTCTTTTCCTGCTCCTGCAACCGTTCTTCCAGTGCCTGTAACTGTGCCTTTATTTCTGCAATCTTTCTTTCTCGAACTCCTATAGTCATCTCATCTCTGTGGCATTTCTCTGAACCTCTTCCTCTTCTAGAAAAACTCCTTCTGCCTCTGGAAAATTGCTTCCTTATGAGTTTCTCACTTACCATGATTTGTACTAGCCTCTGCAACAGCAATCTCTCTTGCTGCAACTTACCTCACCAATCCTTCCCTCCGGATCTGGTCTTTTGGTAAGTGCTTGGTTCACTACCTCTGGAACCTCTTGAGCACTCCTCTGCTCTCTCTAGGCTATCTCTTCAACTCACCTTCTTCTTCAGGACACTGCACTTGTCCTCCTTATCCAGCCTTCAGCGAAATGCCAGGTTCACTGCCACCCTCTCTGCAACCATAAACTTAAATCATAAATTTCAAATCAGAAAAATAATCTCACCTTTAACATCTTTCCTGATCTTGTCTTCTTTCCACTGCTGCAATCTTCTTCACTTGTGTATGCTTGCACATCAAATTTAAAAATCTGATCTTTATTTCAACTATCCACCACACTTCAAAAAAAAACACACTTCAATTCTCAGTTGTACTAAAAACATCTTCAATAGAGCATTCTAGCTCTGATACCACTTGATGCAAGCCGCAACTTGCAAAACCCAGAATCTTTAAACTCTGTCTATGCATATAACCATGCATTGCAATTCACAGTAAATCCAGCTTATTATCCCTGATAAATGTTAAAATCTATCAAAGTTCCAGATAATACATATGCACACAAATCATTGAAATAATTAATAAAAAAAATAAAATATTTACAATAGAATCATGCCCTATTCATGGCCTCTTCTTCTTCATCCTCATTCTCACTCCCTCTGATCTTCAATGTCTTTGAGGATTCCTAATTTATAAAAACTAAGCATGATTTAGAATCACCCAACTAAAAGCTCTAAGAGTCTACATGCAATGCATACATATGGTAAAAGCATCTTGAGGCTTTTTCCCATCTTTTTCCCTGTTCTAAAATAGAAAAGCTTCCCTTATCCCATAATGATCCACATTCACTGCTTTATGCCTAAAAACACTCCCTATTTTATTAAAATAACAAAATATTTAAAATTATCACACCCCCTTTTTATTCCATATTTACAAATGAAGAGGGTCTTGATGCTCCTGCATCAAGAATAATTTATGATATGTATGTAAATGAAAAAAAAAACTTAGTTTGTAAAATGAGGTACATTACAGGAACAATCTGGCACTTTCGAAGTCTCTAGGGAGTTGGGGCTTATGTAATATGGAGAAATTTGGACCAGCTCTTGCAACCAAGAGCTATTGGCATATGGTTTCTCATAATAGTCTTTGGATCTCATAATATGGGTGATATACTTGAAATCCATGCTAGTTGTAAATTGGCTCAGGAAAGAGCAAGAAGTGACTAGGGCGAGGTTCTCTGATTTGGAAGAGCTTGGTAAGTGGTCTACAAGATTTGAAGAAATGGATTTTGTAGAAGATTGGGAATGGGGCTAAATTTCTTATTAGTGGTGACTTATGGATGGGATTCTCTAGTCCTCATACACTCTCTAATAGGTCAGTGGATTTCTTAAATCTTTCAGGTTATATTTCTATCATTGATGTTTCTAGGTAGGTAGATGTAGCTTCGGATAGTCAAGGGTAGCTTTCAACTCAAGAATTTTTCCTTTCCCATTTTTATCTAGGTTAATGGAGCTCTTTTATGTTTAATTTGGTTAAAGTTGGTATTTTAATTAATGGGGAGGAGGAAGACATCATCAGATGGTCTAAGAATAAAAAAAGGGAAATTATAATAGTTAGATTTGGATATGACACATTGATTCAAGACAATCCTCTTGCTTCTTTAAAATGGTGGCACAAATTATTATGGAAAGTAAAAGGCCCCCTTCAATGTAGGTTATTCCTTTGGTTTTTGTTGGAAGGAAAAATATTGACTTAGGATACTCTTATTAAGCAACAATTGCTAGGACCTAGATTTTGTGTTCTATGTCGAATGAATGAGGAGTCTATTGCTCATTTATTTATTCACTATCCTTTTGTAATTTATGTTTGGAAGGAGGTTTTCTCTTTTTTTAACCTTTATTCCTGGTGGAATGGAAGTTTGGTTGAAGATTGTATCTAGACTTGGAATCAAAGATTTATTTAATCTAGATAGGGTGAAATTGCTCTCTATTTGAAGACTCTATTATTTTCTCTAAAGCTATTGCACATAATCCAATAACATATTATCTTGAGAAATTGAAATCATTGAAAGCGAAGAATATTGTTGAGGAAAGTTAATTACCTATCATTTAATTGTCAACCCGGGGGTTTCATAAAACTTGCGAAGCATGTGTGCACTATATATGCTAGAAATTAACTTTCAATTTAGATGAATATAACTACTAAACCAAATAACAACAAACCAAATCCACATATTCTAGTTCAACAATAAATTCAAAAGAAATTATAGTAAAGCGTGTGGAATTGAAATCTTAATCTATCACACTTGCAATAATTGAAATCTTAATCTACCACACTTGTAGGAATTGAAGTCTTAATATACCACACTTGCGAGAATTGAAAAGCACGCCACTCTTTCAAAAATGAAATCACATGAAATGAAATCTACTCTAAGGGATCATGTGTGCATTATCAAATCAGGATCCTATGAAATGAATAATCAAAACCATATGATATGAAATGAAAGAAAAAATAATTATTCTTAACCTCTAGATATGAAAGAAAATAAAAACAATCACTCTTAACCTCTCACACAGGAAAAGACATGGAAGAAATAAATCTTAATCTATGAAAGCATTAAATCTTAATCTATGAAAAACAATAAATCTCACACATTATAGGTGGCAAATCCAAAAGCATGAGGGATGGAAATTTGAGAGGCTCCAAATCAAAGTGAACATCACTCATGAGCATGGTGCCAAATCTCAATTCTATATTCAAAACATGAGCATTTCCCCAACTTTTCACATGCCTTTCAAAGGAGAAGGCTCTCCTATTTATACAAAAACATGAGAAGCTACCTTATTAATGGAGGTCCACTATTCTCTCCCTAGATCCCTAGAAAATATCATAGAGTTACAACTCAAATAGGTAATGATGAGACACATCCTCTTTGACCTTTATCCAATCTTCTTCCATATCTTGAAGATAATTCGAATTTGAGCATTGGAGGCCACATAAGGATGCCTTGGAAACTTCCAAGTCATGAAACTCAAGCCACTTTTAAGTATTAGCAAGTATATGTCATTTTTTTAAGTTTTAACCATTTAATTCCCTTATAATACTAGAAATCATTAATTTTTGGAAAAATCAAAGGTAACCCACATAATTATGAAATTTGAGGCTAATGAAAGGTTATATGGTCATGGAGTTACGACATTTGAGTGAAATGGTGGTGATAATGGTGAAAGTGGATGATATTTTGAATAGATTTTGGAGACTCTACATTCCCCACAACTGACGTTATTGCATGTCCTCATGCAATCCACTGCATTGCTTAGTCATGATTTTCTTTTGAATGAGCTTGGCTTATATCATATTTCCTTAAACTTTGCATTTTATAGTATTTGACAATTTTATTTCATTTTGTAAAGTATTCCTTGTCATACTTTGAATTGCAACATGTTTGGTTGGTTCTTGTGTGACAACCTAATCTTAATTGGTATTGGTTCTTGTGTTTCAATACCTTGTTTCCTTTTGTTGCAGGAATATTCATTGAACATGTTTATGAATGCATAAATTAGCCATATAATATGCTCATCATTTAGACATTTATTTGCAAATAACATAACGTTTGAATCATAATGCAATCATGATGATTAGGACAAGTATGTTAGGATGAAATAAAGTGAAATGGAATGAAGTGATATGAATGTGATAAAATGGATGTTCCTTCCCCCCCACTAAAGGTGTTTACGGTTTTTTTCAAATGAAAAAGGAAATATGGGGAAGTATTTTCCAAAATTTATAATTTTATTACTCAAGGAATTCTATGATTAAAAGCTAGAAAAGAACATACCTTTACTTACCTAGGAACTAGACAAACTATGCATATGTACAGAAGTTGTAGTTGCTACTGGATCATGAAATAGAATGCAGAATTCCATCTGCTTCTTGGTTCCATAAATAGTGGATCACGTGGTTAAAGTGGAGTTTTTATTTCTACTGCTAAATTTGTTGTATCTACTACAAAATGCTGAAATGATATAGTCTTCACCTGCTACAAAACCTGATGGTAGAATATTAGTCATTCGAATAAATGTGTTGTTGTCGAGCATGAAGAGAAGTCATTGGATTACTAGCCTTTGATGAATGTCGTTAACCAATGTGAGGCAAACTCGCCATTAATGTCGACAAGTTCCAAGGTACCTAAGTACATCTTGCGAAGTGCTAATAGATGAGTTGATGTCGAGCCACTTGCAAGATCTAATGATCAAGGGACATTGATGTATTCCCATGATTTTCAGTGAGAGAACTTGTCATTGATGCATACAAGCCTCAAGGTACTAATAAGGACTCTAGCCCTGAACCTAGATAATGTGTTGATGTCGATAGGCCAAGACTTGTTAGAAGGGAGGCCTTAATGAATCCTCCATCATCTAATGCGAGTATGAAATGATGATTGTGGAAGGACTATGAATGAGAAAAATTGTAGTGTATCAAGGTTTATTTAATGGATAGGAAAATGACAAGAGTGAAAACAAGCGAACGGAAAGAAAAATGGCAAGAGGGAAAACAAGCAAACTGAGAGAAAAATGACAAATCAACATGTAATTGAGATGAATGTCTCTATTAATGGGTTAATGAATGGAAATTATGGAAAATATGAATGGAAAATGTGAAGGAAACATGCGACTCTTTGCAAGGAAAATGGTGATGATGATGCTTAGCAAAAGTGCTTAGATAGCTTGTGAGTTTTTATAGGAAAATTATGGCATTTATGGATGATAGAAATGGATTCAATTGGTTTATTTTTCTTGAAATTGGTTGTAGAAAACCAATCATGCATAAATTGGCTTCCTTGAATTCTCTGATTGCCCTGAAACCTGAAAACAAACATGGCACTAACATTTCAACAAATGTGAGCATGCTCAACGAGAAGTGATCAATTTCTCTAGGTACATACGCAAAATTTACATAACTGACAGGTTCATGACATGTTTTTATTTCAAATAGTTAGCCCAATTTCACAATTGTGATAATAAATCCAATTTCTAAATGAAAACAAATTCCTCAATTTTTATTTGATTTAGAGCATTTCATAAAGATAAAGAAATATTATTTGCAAATACTTAATGATTCTTGCAAAACAATCCTCAATAAAAAAGTCGTCAATCAATCTTGCAAATAAAGTGCCTTCATAGTTCTTCTTATTTTCTGCATCATGCTTGAAAACATAATCATTAGACAAAACCAATAAATTTTTATCATGATTTTTTGATTAGAATGCATTGTTGACAAGTAGATCATTGAGTTAAACGCATAGCTGCAGAATTGTGGTTTAGCTGCAGAATTGTGCAATTTCTATAGCTAAAATCCTAAACAGATATTTAAGTACACACAACTATGAATTTTGTTATGAACAAATAACTAGTCCAATCTTCAAATTGATCAATACCTCTTCCAGAAAAATTAGCCAATAGAACAATTCTTATTATTATTATTATTATTATTATTTTATTATTATGATTATTTTCTATTTCTTGCTTTAACATGTGTGTTTGAGTGGACCATCACAACAATATTTTTCTCAATTTGCTCGAGATTTTGCATCAAAATTTTTCGACAATTTTTCTCCTATTCTCATGGTAGATTTTTTTTTTTTGAAAAAACAATAAATTAATGAAATATTTACAAAACTAAAAAATAAATAAAAATAAATGTACATACAGGAAAAAGAAAATAACATGTACAAACTAATATATATATAATACAAAACATATACATGCATTTTAAAAACATAACAAACATTATACATAAAAATAAAAATAAAAACAACAACATTATATACAATATAACATATGAAATTTTCTATTATCAAAAAAATGTTCAACAAGGTTCTGGTCAACAAATCACAAATAGAATGATTTGTAGCAGTTGGGCTTGATGAAATCGTGACATGCAAAGAAAAAAAATCAATTTCAGCAGATTAAAGCTTGTTCATAAATCAGGATCTACTTTAAGAAGCCAAGAAACATGAGAAAACGGAAAGCAATGTGAGAAAACAATGATCTAGAGATGGAAATAAAAACTTGACAACCATTCGATTGAAAAACCAATCTCCAACTGCCTCTTCAATTGTCTGGGAATGTAATTCTGGAGAAGTGTTTGGTGAGTGCTACAAAACTTGCAAAGTGGTTTGGCAATGTGCAAAGCATGCATTGATAAACATCCCTCCAGTCTATTTTCTATTCACTATTGCTAACGCATTGATCATATTATCTCTAAATTCTTGCATTATATTCAATTGCCATGGAGCACAGTACATGATATTCATCTTGCAATTTCCAATGATTACCAAGATCTACTCCAATAGGTGCCAATATGCTTCTCACCTGCCATGAATCATATGTTGTCTTTAGAACAAAAATAGGGGCTTTGATCAACTGTAAGAGGTATTGTGGGAATAAACACAGAGTTGTAGGATTCATTGTTAGTGTGTAAGAAGCTAGCAGATGTTTTTAAAGATCCATGAAGTGAGAATATATCATTGAAGTAAGATCTAAACGAATGTCCTCCTGAAAATAACCCATCAAAGAAGCAAATATACTTCCTGTAAATTAAGAAAATCAGATCAAGGCCACAATTGTTGTCTGTGTATTAATTGCAAGCCATTTTTTCTCACGCAATTTTCCGTATAAGGCTCTATATAACCCTGAATATCTCCCAATCCATTACAAAATTGAGAAAATTGGTCTTGGGTTTTATAATTGACCCCATTCTGAGAAAAACCCACATTTCATTTTTTCGAAATACATTTTCATTGGGCCATAAATCGTGTTTTCAAACTGTCATTTTAAGATGCTACGCATTTCTAGCAAATGCTCAGGTAACTAATGGGTCTTGGAATTAAATAATGGTTACATTCTAGAATTGTTGGGGATTGTTATGGCTCATATCTAGTGAAAATCAATTTCCTTTGCAACCTTCAGCATTCGCAAACCATTCCTTTGCCATGGTAAGATCTATTGAATGTTTTATTTGCAGAGTTGATTTTTTAAATGTTCTTGCAGGTTTGTTTCAAGGCCAAAGCTCAAACTACAATGTGTATTCCACTACCAAGGGAAGAAAACGGATCTAACCACTAAATTCACCCAACAAATCATCATTTTATAAATCAATGTTTCTATTCTTGCAACTTAGGCAAAACTATTAGCCAATGCTCGAATCTGGATATGTATTACATATATTTTTATTTGCAAGTTTCGTATAAGGCAAAAGCCCAAAATTACGATTTGCGTTCATGTTTTTACCTACCATGAGTACTATTGATTCATCCTCATCAACCCTTCATGAGTTTTGTATGCATGTGTTATTTCTTTATTATGGTTTTTGTTAATTGTTTTGTTTTATTGTTTATTTTTTTAATGTTTTCTTTTGTATTTTTTCTTTTTTTTCACTTACTAGTTCATGGATACCCGGGTCAGTGGGTAGCTGCTACGTCTAGGGTTTTCTAACACTGAGTGGACGCCACCCAAAGGGCATCAACACCCCTCGGCCTATTTATTGACCTAACCCCAAGAGCTTTCGGGATTCGACCCTGTGACCTTCCATTGGCGAGGCACTTGATTTGACCGATTGAGCTAACTCTTGGGGCTTTTTGTATTTTTATTTATTTAGGTTTTTTTAATTAATTTTTTTTAAATGATTTTGTTTTTTTAATATAATTTTTTTATTTGTGTTCGTTTTTGGTTTTGTTTTGTTTGGTTTATTAAAAAAAAAAAACAAAATCTAACATGATTTTTTATTGAAAAATACTTTTGTGAGGTTAATGAAAAATGCAAGAGAATGAACAAAAATATAAAGATTTTAAGTCTAAAAACTTTTTAAAAATGCAATCAAGAACTTAAAAAAATGTAATCAGTTTGATTTTATTTTTTCCTAATTTATCTACTTGATTTTTTATTTTTTTTTTTAAATATATGAATGTTTCCAATGGAGTCATATATGTAACAAAATGATAGATATACTCATATGCAGGTTTGAAATATATTCCTTGATACGTACCCGTGTATGAGAGACCAACTTTCTTGATTGAGATGATGTCAGAAGATACTGAAGAATGAAATATTGGGATCCAATGATTGTCTTGAACCAAGATTCAATATAATCTTGTCTTCCTTGGCTTCCTTCTATCATGCCATGCAATTCCTCACATATGTGATCTCCATTCATAGAATATGGTGATATTCATGCATGAAACTTTTCAATCTTAGGTTCTAGCAACTACACTTTATCGACAGGCATCCATGATTCTTGGACCTTATCTGAATCTTCTTCTTCTAGTTGTTGTTCTTCAACTGTAGCTAGTAAATCATTTTGCAATACCTCAACATTGTAAGTGGATTGAGGTGTTTTATTGTTTGGGATTCGAAATGCTTGTGAAGGTAATGGGAAAGGTTGAATTAAGATTAACTACGGGTAAAATTGATGTTGTGGTGGAGGTGAATGGTATGGATAACATTGATATTGGTATTGAGGATAGTGAGGGAAAGATTGAGTAGATGGTGGATTTCCTTTGTAAGGCTCTTCCCAACCCTGTTCCCAATATTGGTTTTGAGACTGGGATTGAGATGACCAAGGGTGAAAAGGCAAAGGTGTTTGCCAATTACATTGAGATTCTTGTGCATAACCTTGAAATTTTGCACAAGGAAATTGCATCATATTGGGTTGATGAGGCTCCCATGGTCCCCTTGGAGCTTGATTCACTCAATTATCCTTTTGGTAAACTGCCTTTAACCCTGGTAATGATGGGAAATCTTTAGTAGCATATGATCTTGCACAAATTCTACAAATTTTAATGTTATCAGGTGGACATTCATGCAAAGAACCATTTTCAACCTTTTTCTTGTTTTTCATTCTTAGCATCTTAATTTGTTCATTTAAATTACCAAGAATGTTTAGCAAATTATTAAGTTGGTTGAATTACCAACCCCATTGTCAACTTACTTCCCCTTGTCGTAACTAGATATTGAGGAGATCTTCCATACTTTTATTTTCATCTTGATATGTTCTTACATAGTTCACAAATCTCTTGAAATGAAAATTGATAAACATCTCCTTTTCCTACTAGGTTAATAAGATCAATCCATTCATCCTTTATAGCATTTAGTAGGAGAGTTTTTAATATGTCTAATCCTAAATTATGCATTTTAGATCTTTTGATATTATAAGTAAATCTCTCCACTAAGTCTTTTAGATTTTCATCCTCTTTTTTATTCATATTAAAGACTTCATTTCTAAGGTCATGGTGATTGTAATGATTTTTATATTTTTCCAAGAATACTATTTTCATATCATTGGATGTCCTTATACAATTTGTTCCTAAGGTCATGAACCATCTAAGAGCTTTATCCTTCAACGTTGTTGGAAATAAATTCAATTTTTGAATGTGTAATGAGTAGCCATAAGATCTACAAATTATTTCAAATTCAAAAAGAAAAGTTTCTAGGTCTTCTGATCTCATACCTTTGAAGTTAGGAAGTACAGATGGAGGGGTGTTCTTCATTTGAACATTGACATCCGTTCCTTGAATGGGAAATCCAAAAGGATTTCCATCCATTTCTTCATCCTCCTTTGTCGTGTCTTGTACCTGAAAAAATAAGAATTCATTATGTGGATGTGTGGCTCTTCCTGCACCATGTGATATAATGGGGGTGGTAGGTGATTGAAGGTTTCTTTTTTTTTCTTTTTTCTTTTTTATAAATCATGTGCAGCTAAATGATTTATACGTCTACATGCTTTAATCATGTACCTAGAAAAACCTTAGAAATGAACTCTAGGCTAAAATCTAGTTCCTATGCACACTTCCCCAGCAATGGTGCCAAAATGTTGAGACAAGTTAATTACCTATCATTTAACTGTCAACCCAAGGGTTTCTAAAACTTGCGAAACATGTATGCACTATATATGCTAGAAATTAACTTTCAATTTAGATCAATCTAACTACTAAACCAAATAACGACAAACCAAATTCACCTATTCTAATTCAACAATCAATTCAAAAGAAATTATAGTACAGTGTGTGGAATTGAAATCTTAATCTATCACACTTGCAGGAATTGAAGTCTTAATCTACCACACTTGCGGGAATTGAAAAGCACACCACTCTTTCAAAATGAAATTGCATGAAATGAAATCTACTCTAAGGGATCATGTGTGCATTATCAAATCAGGATCTTATGAAATGAATAATCAAACCACATGATATGAAATGAAAGAAAAAACAATCATTCTTAACCTCTATATATGAAAGAAAATAAAAATAATCACTCTTGTCCTCTCACACAGGAAAATACATGAAAGAAATAAATATTAATCTATGAATCATTAAATCTTAATCTACGAGAAACAATAAATCTCACACATTATAGTGGCCAATCCAAAAGCATGAGGGATGGAAAGTTGAGAGGCTCCAAATACAAGCATAACCAAATCAAAGTGAACATCACTTATGAGCATGGTGCCAAACCCCAATTCTATATTCAAAACATGAGCATTTCCCCAACTTTTCACATGCCTTTCAAAGGAGAAGGCTCTCCTATTTATACAAAAACATAAGAAGCTACCTCATTAATGGAGATCCACTATTCTCTCCCTAGATCCCTAGAAAATCTCATAGAGTTACAACTCAAATAGGTAATGGTGAGACACATATCCTCTTTGACTTTTATCCAAATCTTCTTCCATGTCTCGAAGATAATTCGAATTTGAGCATTGGAGGCCACATAAGGGTGCCTTGGAAGCTTCCAAATGACCTACACATGTCATGAAACTAAAGCCACTTTTAGGTATTAGCAAGTATATGTCATTTTTCTAAATTTTAACCATTTAATTCACTTATAATACTAGAAATCAATAAATTTTGGAAAGCACAAAGGTAACCCATATAATTATGAAAATGGAGGCTAATGAAAGGTTATATGGTCATGGAGTTGTGACATGTGAGTGAAATGGTGGTGGTAAAGGTGAAAGTGGATGATATTTTGAATACATTTTGGAGACTCTACAAATATCAAGCTTCAGAGATGTGGAGTTCTCAATTAGTATAATATTGGGATTCTTTGATGGATCCAGTAAAACATATGTTTGTGGTCCATGTATAGTCATTTTATTTCCTCATAATCTAATGATTACATGCAAACTAAGTATTGGCCAAGGCACAAATTTTATAGTTGAACTCCTTGTTATGTGGTTTGCCAATAGGATTTCCCTTTGGAAGCAGGTAAAATTATTTATATTACATGGGGATTCAAAAGTTCTTATGGATTGTTTCAATGGAATTGTTGACTTAAGGGTTCTTAATTTAGAATCATGGAAGAGGAAATCTGCAAGCTACATGAGAAATATGATGATGTGCAAGTTATTCATACATACATAGAAAATAATTCCATGGAATATATGTTATCTAATGAAGCTCTACTATTAGATATGATTTATTTTATATCTAAAATGTGTCTTGTGTTTAGAAATAACTCGAAATTTGCAGTTACTAATGAATTCAGACTAAAAAAAATAGACAAAAATTTCTTCTACTCAATCTGTGGTAGGGAAAACATACAATAGAAACACATGAAATAATTCAATCATAATGAACACAACATTTTTAATTGGGAACCCAATTGGGGAAAATCCCCTCCTCTATTTGTATTATATCATATAAGAATATAGATCTATTACGATGAAAACTTCAATTCATGAACCTCAATATGCACTACAATATTGATCTCCTCTCGAGTCTGCTCTAGCCAATAAATAGCCAAAATAGGCCTCATGCTTCCTCCTAGTTCTTTGCACAATTATTTCTCCTAAAGAATAGGAAGAGCTACCATTTCTTATGCAATCCCAAGATAATTCCTCACTTGCTACATGAAAACACTATACACTCACTAGAATACAATACTAAATATATCTATACATTTTCCCTCCACTCAACTAGGTAATTCGAATTGCATGCATGACTAGGGATATTTTCAGTAAATTGACTAGTTAATTAATAGATCGGTGAGTTAACAATAGTTACAACTACTCAAATGAACTCATACTGACTCTATTCATGGCTAGATCTCATATAACTAAGTTTCAATAAGTATAACTCCACTAGATTGCTAGATGTTAGCAATCAACTCATGCACAACTCTACTTCTTTCCCACAAACTTGAATTGACTAACTTAATTAAGTGTCTTGGCCATGCCAGTCCTGCTAAATGCAACTCAAGTCATCTTGCTGATGTGGAAATTTAAATTTCTCCATTTGACTAAGGCACAAGTCAAATGAATCATTTTCTTGCTACAATTTAACACTCCCTCTTAGCAAGAAAATGGTTTTGAATAACCCCAATCATTTTCTTGCTACAATTTAACACTCCCTCTCACTGTTGTTGTTGTTATTGCAACAACTATAACTAAGATGCAACATCCCCCAGTAATCTTGCATGAAAATACTTAGAGTTAAAAAAAAATTACAACATTTCCCAACGTGTAGCCTTATGAATTACTTTCCATATTTCTTCAATGACCATTAGATAAACCATCATCATTAGCTAGAGTATTCTTTAGTAAAGGAATAGTAAGTTACACAACCAATAATTGTCACTGTTATAGCATATTAACTTGAACTTCATGATGTAACCTTGCATCAATTCCATGATTATTTTAACTCAGCTAGTTAATCACATTCTTGATAATATAAATGTCACATCAAGCAAGGAATCAACATCATAAAAATGACACAACAAGTAATCACATCATTAGACATTTATATACCCTGGAAACTTCATAGGGTAAAAACCAAAAACTTTTAATTTTATTATCTAATGCTCGTGAGGGTATTCACCCCTCACTCAATGGCTTGTAAGGGAGTCCATCCATTAACCATTTTCATAAAATATTACATAGAAATAACTCTTAAAAGAAACAGGTATAGCTATAAGTTATTACAATAAGTATGATATCGTTTACCCACACATCCTCAAACTATTTGTTCCCATCAGTAGATCATCCTATAGTTGGCATTCCTCAATCTGATTTTACCATCAGCTGTTTACCTTCCATTATGTTAAGCATTATCTAGCCTTTTCATAAGTCACCATTATTTCCTACCATTGTTGTTGTCATCAAACTTTGATATCATGATTAGCTAATCATCCAATAATCAATCTTTATCAATGTTTCTTCAAAATATATTCATCTGCATACATGAAATGTAAACAAAACATTGTGACATACTTTAACAATTATTACACATGCATTAATTAGAAGCATATAACTATTATAGCATGTCTATAAATAAATACCACATTACTACTATTCCTATTTTGCAAGAACACTTTCCTTTCCAAGAGGAAAACTGCTACAACTGTCCTTATTCTTTTAAAGGAACATATCACACTAGACATGGTTTTTCATGTGAATACATAAACTTTTCACAATTTCATGCAGATGCATAATCTTTTCTCAAAATAAATCTAACAAAATTCTACATGCAAATGCATCATCTTTCCAAAAGAAAACTAAGATAATATTGTATGCAACTACATAATCCTTCCTAGGGAATGCTAGCATAAAAGATATTAACTATTTGTTCTTTCCAAGAACTTATTTTTTAGGGAGAGCTATTTGTAATAACTATTGTACATGAAAATACATGTTATATTTCAACTAAAGCTAACATGATAATTATTATTTCTTATGTGTGGATACATGTACTTATCCAAAGGAAAGCTAACATATTTATTTCATGCAATTTACATACTTTCCTTTCAAATATATAATATATATAATATATATATATATATATATAATATATATATAATATATATATATATATATATATATAATATGTATATGATATAATGACCTATATATTTATTTCCTTTCCTTTCTTTCTTTCCAAGAAATCTATCATATTGACCTTTTTTTTCGTGTCCTTTTCACGTAAATTAATATAAATAATTAAGCACACAACGACACATTCTTTTCCAAGAACACTAACACATTAGTTATCTTTGTATGTACATAAACAACAAAAGAACTAATAGCATGGACGTTTTTTGTGCACGTCTAAAGATATTTTTTTTCGAAAGAAATCAAAATATTTATTCTTTCCATGTATGCAAGTAAACATATTTCTTTCTCAAGCAATCTACCCCAATTAGTTGTACTATCCATGCATAAAAAAATACAAATTTCCTATATTATTTTCATGACAACAACATGGTTCACACGGATTCATGGTTTATTTTCAAGAAATTACTCTAGTTAACATTTTTTTGTTCACAACCCACAAAAATCCTTTCAAACATCCATGCAAACCACTTAAGAATTACCCTCGTTAACTTATATTCATTTTTCAAGAACTCATGCAATTCTTTTCAAGATTATTCTCATTAAACTTTCTTCATTTTCAACAACTCATACAAATATTTTCAAAGATTCTTCACATTAAATTATCTTTGTTTTCAATAATTCATGAAATATTTTAAAGAAATAAGACTTTTGGATGCATGAAAACTATTTTTTTTTGCATGCAAAAATATACCTCTTTGCATGGTAGCTATTTTCCTGCATGCAAACATTTTCTTCTTTTCTAAAATAAATCTAGCATAATATATAGTAATCTCATGCATACATAATTTATTTTCTAAGATAAATCTATTATAATATATATTAATCTCACACATATGCATATTCTTTTAAGAAATTGATGCACAAATGACTTATTTTTTAATTCTTGGAATCTCTCAGCCCCAACGATACTCTTGATGCAATATTCTATGTTGAATTAATAATTTTTGCCACACTTTTATAGCCAATAGTGGCTAGTTAAGAGATGAAGTAATCCTACATTGAGTTCTCCATAAGACCAACTTTCTTTCAACAAATTTCGTACATATAATTATTCAAAAATAAGGAGGCCTAAAATTGATGCCTTAGGTACCGATTTTAATCATTTACCCACTTCAAAAGACGGGAGGAGTCCCGATAAGATAATAATTACCTTTAATATATTTTCTATGGTTTAAGGTGCAAGGTGATGGATTAGGACCTATCAAGGAATTACCAAGGTTAAGATAATATGCTTCACATGGTGCTTCACTCCTTGTGAGAGACCTAGTAATGGATTGCAGAAGATCTCTAATTTCGTGAATTATCGTGGATGAATGTACTCCAAAGATTAAGGCAATGAGGAGAAAGGGCTTCTTATGATATACTTCACCAACTACTAAGCTCATACAATCCTTAAACAAGTCCCCAAGTTGAGGAAAAACTATCTATGGTTTCCCTCTTAGGGAAACGATTTGGGTTGTATTTCTTATGGATATTATTTGTGTTTTGGATTGATATAAGATATAGTGTATATATTCTTCTCAAACTTTGTATGACCCTCAATGATGTTCTCTGTATTAGGTTCAGGGTTTAGGAATATATTTATGTTTTATGGTTGATGAATATATATCTCTGTATTGGGTTCATTCTTCTCCAACTGTATATAACCTTTATGGATGTACTCTGTATTGGGTTTGGGCTTTATGAATAGATCTTTGTTTTTTAGGATTGATATGATAGCCCTCATGTAATTTATATGACTCTCATCGATGTAATTTGTATTTCCCTAAAGTTTTATGATGTTTAGGATTGATGTGGACCTTGAATTTTATTCAAAAACACCCATTCCTCTACTTTGGCCTAATTCTACATGCATTTGGCCATTTCTCTCATTGCCCGTAGGCTTATAATTAGTAGAATTAAGAAAATAAATGGTTTTTATAAATCTTAAAAGTACTGCATAAATCACCCATAAATCAATTTAGAAGAATTTATTTCCTAAATCCTAAAAGCACTCCATAAATCATCCATAAATCATATTTTTCTAAATTCTAAAATCACTCAATTTCTCCCTATAAACTTTCATGTTTTTCAAGGTATATTTTCTTTTTCCTTATGAACAAAATTTCACCTATCCATAGCTTTTCTAAAACTATGACTCATTAGTTCTAAAACTCATAAAATATACCATCTTAGAAAATACAATTTATTTACATAGAAGAATATAAATTCTTCTAAAAAATCAAGATCCCATTTTTAATATTTTTCACATCAAAGATTTAATGGCTTGGAAGCTTTAATGCTCCTACATCAAAAATCCTCCATGAAACCTTTTTCAAGGATCAATTTCCTTTCTTCACCCTTCTATTCTCATAGTCATTTTGTTTTCATGAATATTAAAATTATTTTTACAACAAATTCTTCAAGAAACTATTTCTTGACTTGATTCCACGTATGCCATTATATATATATTAAATTAAATTAGTAATATCTTGTAAAATGTAATACATGAATTTTACGAGGTTTTTTTAAGGTAGCTTACCCTAGGATATTACATGAGAAGCATCCAAAATACTGAATCAACTGTCTATGTGTTGCAACTATCTCTCAAGATTTGACTGCATCAATTGATGTTGATCCTTATGTTACTGAATATTGTGGGCCACTAAAGCAAGGGTAATGATCCATGAGAAGACTATAATGCAACTGTTGTTGCTCTCTTATGGACCCTACCCAAATCTTTGCAACTCTAGGACTAAGGCTCTACATAGCCCCACCTCACTCCTGGAGGTATAGCTACATAAATGGCGAAATTTACCTCTAGCTTGTAGATATTTTTAACTCGAACACCAATTTATTTTATTTGTCTAGTAGTAACATGTTTCGGATATGCCTTCCCTCTACTAAACACCTGATCTAAAATTGGTTTAGGTGATTTCTTCTTTTTTTCCAAAATCAAATAAAACAAAAGTTAGGACTGTGTCAACGCTTTGCAAGGTTAAAAATGGATCTTGAAACAACATGTTTCCAATATCTCTTCAAATCACGAATTAGTATTCATATGTAAATTAAAATAATAAACATAACAACACATAATACATGTGGGCATAATGAAGAGAAAAACAAAGGTATGTTAACGTAGTTCACCCCTCCTGTGCTACGTCTCCTGACTTGTCAATATGACTAGACTGCTCATATATTCAGTATCAAAATGAAGTACATAAACATTTGTTGTCGGTAAATATGTGGCTATTACCCCTACAAGGAAATGTTCTCCTATAAAGAACTCTTATAATAGCATAATCTCAAAACATCTCCTACAAATATGACATACTTCAACTGAAATGAGCTAAAAGCAACATGTGAACCCTTCAATTCCACATTGAAGCACATAATAAAAACTTCATGCTAAGAGAAGTTAAACCTGAGTTGAACCCTATTGGTTACAGCTACTGCAGTAGCCCTTCGGAAGTGATAATATGCTTACAAGGTCTTCTTCATGCCCAAATACCTTCTAGGACTACTATAAAACCCCGACTGATTCATACACCTTTCATATCAAACCTGAAAAAGCACTCTGTAGATGTGCTCAAATAAGCAATTATAGGTTACCAATGGATTTAGAACATCCAGAAACCCCTAATTATCCTCTTTCTGAGCTCAATTTGGATAAAAACTCAAAAAGTTACAAGCTTCCAATCTCCCTCGTCAATTTTATTGTCAACCACCGTACAAATTCGCCCTTTTGTGTATCGGTTCTACAAATATGCCCTAAAAATCACTAACGAAGCAACAATTTTGCTACTCACCAGTTCATTTTATTGGATGATTAATTTAGCTTATGACCCCTTGATCTGAAAAATTGGCCACATAGGGTCAACCACTGGGCCTTAATGCCCTCCCCCACTTGTTAAGCCCCTTAATACTTAGGTATGAGGTCACGTGTGGTGCCACAAGTTTGAGGGCTGCACCAATGACCTTCCCTACCCATCGTAGCCCCCAACTGTTACCATGTATTCACATTCATGGTCCATAGGACCTAGGGCTAGTCCCCTCACCTTAATTCCTTCGGCAAGTTCCCATATTTTGCACCTATGGTCACGTCAAGTGCCATATGACCTAGGCTAGCACCTAGCCTTTGTGCCTTTCATTGAGCTCCTTAACACTCTAGCGCGCGGTCACAATGTAATGCTCATGATATGGGCTAGTCCTAATGCTTAGCTCCTTCAACCTTTCTGCTCTGGGGTTCCTGATACATGCTATTGTGTTTTGTTAGATGGTGATGTCAGAACCATGGGTTGAAGCTAAGCCCATGCACTTAGCTCCCCATGTCTTTATTCTTGTGGACATGGGGTGACTAGGGGCCAAGGATTAGCCCCAACCCCGTTCCCCAAACATAAAACATATAAATTTTATACATAAACGTGCCACCAATGTTTCATAAGTACCACCCTTGGCACGATAGCAAGGTGTTGTGTTGTTACTCGACTGGTCTCATGTTCGATTCTTGTGAGGTCAATTCGGCCCATAACATAAATTTTACACCACTATTGGGAGACCACATGGAAGCTTCCTATGGCCCACATGGTTTCCATCCATTGGACCACTTAAAATCAAATTCGTCCGATAAAAACACAGCAAATTCAAGCCAATCCAAAGAGGACAAGTGGGAGTCTTTCACTGGCCCACATTGTACAATCAACATGCCCAATCAGTGTACAAACTCCACAATCAGCATACCTGCAACTAATCTACAATTTTTTTCCCTATTTGGGAAAATGATCAGAACACAATATCGAGAGCATACGATATCAGTTTTGAGTGAGTCAAGTTTTGTTGGATTCATATCAGTGAGTTATTCTATTTGGAACTGTTTTGAAGATTTTTTTGGCACTTTCATTTTTGAGCATAAAATTGATCACATGATCACACCTCCCCACTAGGAACTTTTGGTCTCCAAACATTTACTTTCCTAATTAATATAAAGAGGATGGAACTCAAAAATACCCAAAAACTCAATCCAAAATGAAAAATTTTCAACTGGTATGCTTCAAGCCTCAATCAAGGCACTTCACTTATCATACTCATGAAGACCTATTGTCCTTTCAAGAATTGAGTCATCATTCTTATTATTACTGCAAGAAAAAAATATTGATGAGTGGAATTTGAACATTATCTCTACTCTCATCTTTGCATGGCTCCAAATACACTTCATCTTGAAGTTTAAACTATTGAAGAAAAACTTGACCCTATCTAGGAATTCAGAAGAAAATTAAACTTTCTTTGACATCTTCAAGCTAAGCTTATACATGAAAATTACACTATCTCAAAATTTTCCCTGATATGATTGACCTTGTGTACAATACATAGTCATCTTATACAATCTTAAAAAAAAAAAGTATTCGATTCACAAAACTTTCAAATCAAATACTTGTATCAGTGAACATATGACAACCTATGGACAACTTTGAACAACAATCTTGTACATTCACAAAAGTCCTTAACATGTGAACTATAACAAGTCAATACATACATCAACGAAAAACATCTACTTATTGGACATAGTGACAATGAATGTTCACTTTACAAAAGTACTGAAACAAGTAATGACAACAAGTATTTACAAAATTTTACAAAACAACTTTACAGTAAATGTACCCAAACTTTGCCTCTCCTAGGCTTGTGGGTTTTAATCTTCTTACACCATCTTGTCTTGAAGGTTGCTTATGATTGTGGAGAGTCCTCTTTTCCACCTCTTGTTTCCCTTGGATTATGTATCATAATCTCTTTACCTTTCTTTGAACAAATCTCTGAATGCAACTTCCAACATCTTTCAATGTCATGTCCATGCACCTTGCAATGAGAATAGAAAAACTCATTCTTGTTTACTAACATAGAATTTCTCTCATTCAAAAGAAATTCATTATGCTTTATACCTAAAATTTGGTTTATCCTTTTAACCATTATTATACATTTCTCACATACAACCACACAATGGTCAATAACATCACAAAATGTACAAGGACATTGATTCCACAAGTATTCAAAATTTCCATGCATTGGAAAACACTCTTGAGAATTATACATGTCTAGAGTTGCCACTTTGATGGTTGTCACAAGGTGGTGACATCTCATGCTTAGATGTTTAATGTACCTCAAGCTGTTTGGATTATTCCCCCGACTCCCTTCGACCATATCTCAATCCCATATAATTCAGTCTCTCCTCAACCATAATTGGATTGGTAATACCTTTGCCATTTATGTCAAGGCCTCCATCTTCATATCCCATCTTGGAAAGAAAATTCATACCTATTCCCTTGGTATGTTGCTCGAACACTGCAAAAGAGTTGTTATGCATATAAACGTAAGGAATGGAACTTGAGATATTTCTACAGCTTGTTCATCAATAACTTACTGCAAAACATAGCGCATGTGTCTCTTCTCCTCTTCAGTTATCTCTAACATCCTTCTCAACTCTATGTTCTCCATCTGAAGAGCTAAATTCTACTCCTCTAGCTATTGAAGACTCTTTTTATTGCCCATTCTTGCAACTTGGTCAATTGGTGCTCTAATACCAAACTGATCTAAAATTGGACTAGGTGATTTCTTCCTCTTTTCCAAAATCAAATAAACAAAAAATTAAGACAGTGTCGACGCTTTGCAAGGTTAAAAATGGGTCTTGAAACAACAAGTTTCCAAAATCTCTTGAAATCATGAATTAGTCTTCATATGTAACTTAACATAATGAAAATAAAAACACATAATCCATTTGGGCATAAAGAAGAGCAAGACAAATGTTTGTTGATGGAGTTCACCCCTCCTAGGCTACATCTCTAGGCATGCCAACATGACTAGACCATGCATATATTCAATATCAAAATGAAGTACATAAACATTTTCTACAGGTAAATATTTGGCTATTAACCCAACAAGGTAATTTTCTCCTACAAATAAATCTCACAACATCAACATCTCAAAACATCTCCTACAAGGATGACATACTTCAACTGAAATGATCTAAAAACAACATGTGAAACCTTCAATTCCACATTGAAGCACATAATCAAAACTTCATGTTAAGAGAGGTTAAACCCAAGGTGAACCCTTATGGTTACAGCTATTGTAGTAGCCTTCTTGATGTGAGAATATCCTTACAAGGTTTTCTTCATGACAAAATGCCTTCCAGAACTACTTTAAAACCCTAAATGATCCATACACATTTAGTCTCAAACCCACAAAAATACTTTGTAGATATGGTCAAATCGGAAATTATAGGTTAGCAATGGCTTTAGAACATCCAAAAACCACTAAGTAGCCTCTTTTTCAGCTCAATTTGGATAAAAACTCCAAAAGTTATGAGCTTCCAAACTCTCTCATCAATTTCATTGTTAACCATCCTACAAATTCGCCCTTCTGTGTATCGGTTCTACAAGTCCACCCCAAAAATCGCTAATGAAGTGAAAATTTTGCTACCCATCGGTGCATTTTTTCGCATTATTATTTTAGCATGAGACCTCTTAATCCAAAAATTACGACCACATGGCCACATAGGGCTGAGGATTGGGTCTTAACACCCACCCCCTCTAGTTAAGCCCCTTAATACTCAGGGATGAGGTCACGTGTGGCACCACGGGTCTGAGGGCTAGGCCAACGGGTTATCCTATCCATCGGAGCCCCAAACTATTGGCGCACAATCACATTCATGGTCCATAGGACCTGAGGCTAGCCCCCTCACCTTAGCGCCTTCCGCAGCTCCCATATTTTGTACCAATGGTCACATTAAGGGGCATGTGGCCAGGGATGGGGCCTAGCCTTTGTGCCTTTCACCAAGCTCCTTAACACTCTAGCGCATGATCACGTTGTAACGCCCATGACCATGGGCTAGCCCCAATGTTTAGCTCCTTCAAATGTTCCACTTTAGGGTGTCTGGTACATGGTCCTGTGGTTTGTTATATGGTGATGCATGGGGTGACCAAGGGCCAGGGATTAGCCCTAGCTTCATTCCCAAAAATACAAAACATATAAACTTTATATATAAACGTGTCACCGATGTTTAATAAGTACCACCCTTGGCATGACAGTAAGGTGTTTTGTTGTTACTCAACTAGTCTCATGTTCAAATCTTGTGAGGGTAGTTTGGGCCATAACATAAATTTTAGACCACCTTTGGGAGGCCACATTATAGTCATCCATTAGCCAACGTGGCTTCCATCCATTGGACCACTTAAAATCCACTTCGACCAATAAAAACATAGCAAATTCGAGCCAATCCAGAGAGGAAATGTGGTAACCTGGCATTAGCCCACATTAGATAGTGAGCATGCCTAGTCACCTTGCCTAGTTAGCATATAGACTGCATAGTCAGCGCACCTGCAACCAATCTAAAAATGTTTTACATGTTTGGGAAAATGATCAAAACATGATATCAGTAGAATACAATATCAATTTTGAGTGATTCAAGTTACATTGGATTCAGATTGGCGAGATCTTCAATTTGGCACCACTTTGAAGAATTTTTGGGCACTTCCTTTTTTAGCATAAAATTGTTCACTTGATCAACACCACATCATATCCTTTGTCTAAGTATAAATACAAAAACTAGATTTTTCTTTAGCCCAGGCACATTCATTACATCATTTAGGTGAAGATGGGAGCCTAAATCCCTATTAAAGGTGACAGTGTCATTCCCTTTGGTATTATACATGACATCATATCCAAGATCTATGTGTAAATGTAGGTCCTTCTCCTCTAAGTTGCTGAAGAAATCCTTATTCCCTATCATTTGATATGAAGCAATAGAGTCTAGGTATCACTCACTCCCTCTTATTGTGCATGCCATGTAAGCAATGGGGGTGAAATCTAACTCAAATTGTAATGTGATAGCATCTCCTCCTGTTACGGCAATAGGTTTCTTACTGGATTTCTTATGTGGACACTTGGTTGCATAGTGTCCATACTCATGGCAGTGAAAGAATTTAATCTTAGTGAGGTATTTCTTCTTGCCATGGTTTTGGTTGGATTCTACCTTGCCTTGGGCCTTCCTTCCTTTAGCATTTTTTCCTTTGTGAACTAGAGAAAAATCTTATTCCTCATTCACTTTGGATGAGACTCCATCTCCAGTGTTTTTTCTAATCTCCTATGACACCAAGTTAGACCAAAGTCACTCCCAATTTGGGAGTTTTTCTCTTCCATTAATTGAATCCTGGTAGTTGTTTCAGGACTTCGGAAGACCAAGGAGTACTAAGCTCACTAGTTGAGATGGTCGTAGAGTATCTCCAACTCCTCCAAGTTCATCTCTTACCTAAGTCAATCTTGATAGGTACTAAACAATGGTTTCATTTTTCTGCATTTAAATGTTCATGAGCTTATATTTCAATGTTAATTTCCTGGCATCACTACTACTTTTGAATAGCTCTATGAGAGTTTTCCACATTGCATAAGAAGTTTTCTTGCCATGCAAACTTGAAACTACATGGTCTCTGACTCTCTTTAGGATAATCCTCTTGGATTTTGTTTTGTCTTTCTTCCACTAAGCCAATTGTTGTGTATTTGATGCTGCTAGTTTTGGAATATCAGTTTATGAGTACTCCAATACTCAATTGTCATCCATCACAACTTCCATTTTGTCTTTCCAAGGTATGAAATTTGAAGTTCCCTCAAATTCATTTCAAGCCTCAATCCATAGAAGAACATTGTTCCTGCACTGAAGAAAATTCCTACACCACAAATTTGTTATTCGAAATTTCTTTGAGAGACTATCAAGAACCTGGTTTCTATGTAGTTTTCATTAGCTTCAATACCATGTAGAAATTACTCAAATTTTGCAGTTGTTAATGAATTTAGACTGAAAACGATAAACACAAATTTTGTTCACTTGATCTATTGAACCAAATTGGATCCACAAAAGACTATCAAGAACTTTGATTATATCGAATTGAACAAATCTTTAATGAAACCCAAAACAGCATATAAAACCCCCTGAACCAGTGGCCATGGCAGCCGACGTGGAATGACGAGGACCTCGGTCAAAGCGCGCTAACCGAGGCCCATGGAGACTACGTAGGAGGTCAAAACAGCCACTGGGAGCCCCAGATCGGGAAAAGGAGAAGATTTTGATGCACAATTCACACATCGCTAGGTGAATAGGGCTAAAATGGCGGAGCCTTAAGCACTCGGTCACGTTGAGAGCTAGAGGACCGCGGGCGGAAAAAGGTAAAAAATGTCAATGTATGACAGTAGGACCCATGGCCTGGAAACCGGCGGTTTGATTGGGGCACCCTTGAATGGTAAGAGGTTTTGGAGAAAGCGGAGCGATCACAATCAGAGATCGATGCGTGGCACCAAAGGTGAGAGAAAAACCACCATGATTGTGTGCTAACGGTCGAGCAAGTTAACCGTGCTCGACGTGCATATGATATTGGATCTAGAGAAGCCCAGATCGGATGGCCGAGATTATGCCCGATGAAAGAAGCGGAACTGACAAGGAAATAAGCTGCGATTTAAAAAATGATTTGGAATCCATTGACTGCCACAGTGGAGAAAGAGCGTATTCGCGACAAAACTGGAGGAACGAACCGATGAAGCATGTTGGAACCAGTTAGATGGAGACATGTGGCACTCCCTGAGCATTCATGCTGACGCCGAACAGGGAACTCCAAGCACAGCTACAGGAGGAGAATAAGTGCATGCGGGAGAGGAACTGAATAGGCACAGGAATCAAATGGTTAAAGCCATGAACAGAGACAATCGAAAAGGAGAGGGGGGATTTGGAGAAGAATCTAAGTGACCAAGAGAGACAGTGAATAGTGAAACCTAAGAGGAGGACTGAACACAGAGAATAGTAAAGCCAAGCAGAGGAGACAGAGGGCCGAGCTGACCACAGGCAACATCGAGCATCAAAGAGCTTGAAGATTCAAGCCTTCCCATAGAGGAATCTGTCTAGATTAAGCATCACAATTGGCTCTTTCCACTGTAGTCCAAAGGTCACAGAGCTAGTAGGAAGAGAAAGAGTCTGTGAACTCTAAGTGGCTTGGGGAATCCAAGAATCACCCTGCCAAGCAAAATATGCTATCAAGAGAACTCATATTGAGTCCCTGCATTGTAAATTCTTTGTTGTAAGACACAATAAAACCAGGCCACCACTGAAGCTGGACCGGAGACGTAGCCCTGGAGAACAGGGTGAACTCCTTACTAAAAATTGTTTGTGTCTAGTATTGCTTACTATATTTCTCTCCTGTATTTCCATTTAAAATGTCTATGTATTGGCAATCTGATCGATCCATTATTTCAATAACACAGAACACACACCAGCACATGAGTCTGTAGTACCTTTTGTTTAATAAATCTTAAACTGAGGTCACTCATAGGGTGATTATCAGATCAAGTGGTATCAGAGCTTTAGACTGTAAGGTTAGACAAGCTTGTGTTGGTTTAGCTGTGAATGCTCACTACATCAAAGCTCAAATTAGGAGAAGGAGAGTTGGTGGAAACTAATCCTGAAATTGGGAGAGTCTATTCTCGGAAGACAATGTCAGAAGAAGCTTCTATAGGGCCAGACCCTCAGTTAATATAGAGTTTCCTAGCTATAAATTCTATGGTAGAAGAAATGTATAGGGACTTTAGAAAGCATAAGGATGAAGATTCATCAAGCTCTAAACAAGAAAAAGAAGAAGATGAATCTCATTCCCATGACCACTCAAAAGGAAAAGGGAAAGAAGAAAGCTTTCCTACACCTCCTAATAGCCCTGTGCATAATAAAAAATCATCCTTGATTAAATTGGATGTCAAGTTTGATCTGCCTATATATGATGGAGAGTTAAATGCTGAAAAGTTGGATAGTTCGATTAGACAAATTGATATGTATTGCAGAGTCCAGAACATAAACTCAGACAAGGGTAAGATTCAACTGGCAAGCTTACCCCTAGGAGGCAATGCCTTGGTTTGGTGGGAAGGCAGAACCCAAGTTGATATGAGGAAGCATGGTAATACCATCTCTGTCTAGAGTGAATTTGTTTCTGCAATCAAAAAGCAGTTCTATCCATTGGCCTACATGCAACAAGCCATGGTGAGTTGGCAAACTCTTCGGCAGTTGAGAGGGCAAAGTGTACAAGGGTATACTCAGGAATTTAGAAAGAGAGCATTGATGTTGGGTATCTCATTAGAATCACTAGAGACTCTTCTGAACTACATTGGTGGTCTACACAGCTACATGAGGCATACCATCCTCATGTTTAATCCCACTAGTATAGATGAAGTATCTGTACAAGCTACTCATCTAGAAGCTAGAGGAAAGAATGGGAATCCAGAAGTTAGGGGACCATCCCAACCCACTGTAAGCAAGAGCAAGGAGAAAAGAAAGTAGAAGTGGAAAGCAAGGAAGGCTAACACTGCACAAAAAAAGGAAAAGCTTCATGCACTCACTGTAAAAAAGAGGGGCATGATGATGAGCATTATTGGATTCTACATCCAGAGTTGAGACCTAAGAAGTCCGAGGGCAAGAAGAAGAAGACTACTGCAGCTATTCGGAAATATTTGGGGTCAAACTCGAGAGATGAAACAATCATTGCAGCCACAAGTATAAAAGGTAAGAATTCTAAAGCATCTACTAGTAATTCTGCTCAATCCGTTATTAATGAAGAACATGACATAAAAAGACATGAGCTTTTCCATATTCGAGTTGTTTCTAAAAATAAAAAGATTGATACCTTGTTTGATAGTGGCGCACAAGTAAATCTAATTTCTGAATCAATTGTAAAGAAATTGGGATTAACTACTACACCTCATAGGAAACCATACCCATTAGGTTGGTTGAATGATAAAGCACAACTACAAGTGAGTAGACAGTGCAAACTCAAGTTTTCTTTTGGTTCAGCATTTGTAGACGAGGTTGAGTTAGATATAATTCTTATGGATATATGTGGAATTGTTTTAGGAAGTCCTTACTTGTATGATAGAAAGGCTATTTTCTATAGAGCTGAGAACAAGTATCAACTTATTAAAGAAGGAATCGAATACTTTGTAAGAGCTCACAAGCTCAAGAATAATTATACTCTCATAAACTCAGGACAGATGAAAAGAATGATAAATTCGTGCAAACAGTTCTTACTAATGGTTGTAAAGGAAAGGACACCTGATAAAACCAAAATATTTGAGGGTTGTAATGCTGATCAGCAAACTGATCTAGAAAAGATTGTTTCAGAGTATGATGTCTTATTTCAAGAACCTAAAGGTCTGCCACCCAAAATGGGAATAATACATGATATTATGTTACAGCAAGATGTTCCTTTGCCTAACATTGGGATGTACAGGTTGTCTGCTTTAGAGAATGCTGAAATCAAGAAGTAGGTGCAAGAGTTTCTCTAGAAAGGGTTCATTAGGCCTAGCACATCACCATGTGGGTCACCAATGATTTTGGTGAGAAAGAAAGATGGCTCGTGGAGAATGTGCATTGATTACTGAGCACTGAATAAGATAACAATAAAAAAACTTTATCCCTTTCCTCGCATAGATGATCTTTTAGATCAATTGAAGGAAGTTGTCTATTTCACCAAGCTAGATTTGCACAGTGGATACCATCAAGTCAGAGTTGCAGAGCAAGATGCATGGAAGACTGCTTTCAAAACAAAGCAGGGATTGTATGAATGGC
>APFE030121279.1:52246-73437 GCA_000404065.3 Pinus taeda
ATTAATGAATGATGTACTCAGACCTTTTCTTGATGATTTTGTTATTGTGTATCTAGATGACATTCTGATTTTTAGTAAAACATGGGAAGAACATTTAAATCATGTTAAGTAGACATGAGATGTTTTGAAAAGAGAGAAAATTTATGTTAAACTCTCCAAATTTGAATTTGGCAAAACCTCTCTAAATTATTTAGGTCATATAGTAGGGGGAGGTGAATTGAAAATAGATCCCTCTAAAGTGGTGGTCATCATAAACTGGCCTAAACCCAAGTCTGCTACAAAAGTGAGAAGCTTCTTAGGAGTAGTACAATATTGGAGGAAGTTCATTTCAAATTTTTCCTCAATTGCAGCTCCCTTACATGCTTTGATAGGATTGAACTAGGTGTTTCAGTGGGGAGGCAAATAACAGAAGGCCTTCGACACCTTGAAAGAAAAGATTAGTACAACACCTGTACTAGCACTACTAGATCTACAAATACCATTTGAGATCCAAATTGATGCCAGTGACTATGCCATGGGAGCAGTGTTGACACAGCACGGTAAACCCATATGTTATCATTCTAAGACTTTTAATCCTACAGTAGTTAACTATCCTACATATGATAAAGAATTGTATGCATTAGTTCAGAGTGTGAAAAAGTGGAAACATTACTTAATGGGGAAGGAAACAGTAATACATACTGATCATCAGCCACTTCAATACCTACACTCCCAAACTAAATTGCAGCAATCAAGACATTACAGATGGATGGGGTTTCTACAACAGTTTCATTTAGTCATAAGATATAAAAAGGGCATACATAACAAGATTGTAGACATGTTATCTAGACCCATTATAAATGCATCTACCATACTTAAGCATAATTCTACACTGCATGAAAGCTACATAGAATAGTATGCTCAAGATATGGACTTTAAATATGTATATGCAACTTTGAGTCAAAGCAAAAGAGTAGAAGAATTGTACTATCATGTGAAGGATTGACTCTTATATTGTTGTGGGAAACTCTGCATTCCACAAATTGAGAGAGCAAAGATAATTAGGGAAGCACACACTTCTAGGATATTAGGTCACTTTAGTGTAAGTAAAACAGTTGCTCAGCTGCAAAGGTTCTACTATTGGCCAAAAATGAATGAGATAGTTTCTAGATATATAAAGGGGTGTGCCATGTGTGCTAAAAGCAAGCCCAACAATAGAAAACTAGGCTTGCACACTCCCTTGCCAGTTCCTTCTCACCCTTGGGAAAGCATTTCCATGGATTTTGTTGGACGACTGCCTAAATCTAGGAAAGGTCATGATTATCTATATGTTGTTGTTGATAGGTTCAGCAAAATGTGCATTTTGATACCCTGTAGTAAATAGATTACAGCTGAACAAACTACAAAATTATAATTTTGGATTACCCACTTCTATTGTATCTAATCGAGACACCCGATTTGTGGGGAAGTTTTGGTCCAGTCTGTGGGAACTAATGGACACCAAATTAAAGAAAAGAACAACTTTTCATCCACAAACAGATGCCAGAAAGAAGTAGTTAACAGGATGGTGATCCAGTTACTGAGAGGATATTGCAGCAAACATCCTAAGCTTTGGGTTGACCACTTGTACTATGTGCATCATGCTTACAATAGAGCCAAACACTCTTCTACACAAAGATCTCCTTTTGAGACCTGTTTTGGTTTCATACCAAGGTCTCCTTTGGATTTTGTATTTGGTAAAGATACCATGGCTGATAAACACAGTGATGTGGATAAGGCAACTAGGTTCATTGAACAAATCCAGGAGATCCAACAGGCAGTACAAGAACAACTGGAAAGGAGCCGGGCCAAGTACAAGGCTAGGCATGATAAGCATCAGATGGAGCATAGTTTTCAAGTTGGAGACCAAGTCTGGCTGTATATCAGCAAGTACAGAATGCAAGGTGAACGTAAAAAGCTAAAACCTATCAGGTATGGACCCTTCAAGTTATTTGAGAAAATTGGTGAAAATGCCTTCTGCCTTGATCTGCCAGCTTACATGCAAATCTACTCAGTTGTGAACGCAGATTGTTTGAGGTTGTTTGAACCTTCAATGATTGAGGACCTTGAAGAGCAGAGTCAATTACCTTCTGTTGATGACCTGCTACCTAAATACCTTAATGAGATACAGGAAGACACAGTGCTGGACAGGAAGGTGAGGACGACTCACAGCGGACAAGTGGAATACCTCAGGATTGGGCTTAAAGGTTCGAAACTGAGCAATGTGAAGTGGATTGAGATTATACAAGTGAGACAGCAGTTTCCTCACTTAGTCGATGCTTGAAGAAAACCAACTTTTGGTTGTCCAAAAGCTTTTTTAGTAGGGAGGCCGTGATCCAAATCGGATCCACAAAAGACTGTCAATAACTTTGACTGTATCGAGTTGAACAAATCTTTAATGAAACCCAAAACAGCATCAAAAACCCCTTGAACCAGTGCCATGGCAGCCGACACGGAACGACGAGGACCTTGGTCAAAGTGCACTGACAGAGGCCCATGGAGACTATGTAGGAGGTCAAAATAGCCACTGGGAGCCCCAGATCGGGAAAAGGAGGCGATTTTGATGCACAATTAGCGCTTAATCGCGCATCGCTAGGCGAACAGGGCCAAAATGGGGGAGCCTTAAGCACTCGGTCACATTGGGAGCCAAAGGACCACGGGCGGAAAAAGGTAAAAAGTGCCAATGTACGACGATGGGACCGACGACCTAGAAACCAGCAGTTTGATCGGGGTGCCCTTGAATAGTAAGAGAGTTTGGAGAAAGTGGAGCGATCACAATCAGCGATCGACACGTGGCAGCATAAGTGAGAGAAAAACCATCGTGATCACGCACTAACGGTCGAGCAAGTTAACTGCACTCGATGTGCGTATGACGTTGGATCTGGAGAAGCCAAGATCGGATGGTTGAGATTATGCCCGATGAAAGAAGCGGAACTGACAGGGAAATAAGTTGCAATTTAAAAAAGGATTTGGAATCCGTTGACTGCCACAGTGGAGAAAGAGCGTATTCGCGACATAACCGGAGGAATGAGCCGATGAAGCATGCTGGCATCAGTTAGATGGAGACATGTGGCACTCCCTGAGCATTCATGCTGACGCCGAACAAGGAACTCCAAGCGCAACTGCAGGAGGAGAATCGGCGCAGGCAGGAGAGGAACCGAACAGGCACATGAATCGAATGGTTAAAGCCATGAATAGAGACAGTCGAAAGGAGAGGGGGGATTTGAAGAAGAATCCAAGAAACCAGGAGAGATCGTGAATAGTGAACCCTAAGAGGAGGACTAAACAGAGAGAATAGTAAAGCCAAGCAGAGGAGACAGAGCACTGAGCTAACCACAGGCAACATCGAGCACCAGAGAGCTTGAAGATTCAAGCCTTCCCATAGAGAAATCTGTCTAGATTGAGCATCACAATTGGCTCTTTCCACTATAGACTAAAGTTCATAGAGATGGTAGGAAGAGAAAGAGTCTGTGAACATTGAGTGGCTTGGGGAATTCAAGAACCACCCTGCCAAGCAAAATCTGTTTTCAGGAGAACTCATATTGAGTCCCTGCATTGTAAATTCTTTGTTGTAAGACACAATAAAACCAGGCCACCACTGAAGCTGGACCGGAGACGTATCCCTAGAGAATAGGGTGAACTCCTTACTAAAAATTGTTTGTGTCTAGTATTTCTTACTGTATTTCTCTGTTCTCTTTCCATTTAAAATGTCTGTGTATTGGCAATCTGATCGATCCGTTGTTTCAATAACACAGAACACACACCAGCACATGAGTCTGTAATACCTTTTGTTTAATAAATCTTTAACTGATGTCACTCCTAGGGTGATTATCAGATCATCTACGAAAGGGAAAACATACAATAGAAACACTTGCAATCATTCAATCACAATGAACATAGTATTTTTACTAGGGAACCCAACTGGTAAAAATTCCTCCTCTATTTGTATTTTACCATATGAGAATATAGATATATTACAATGACAATTTCAGTGTTTGAAGCTCAATCTACATTGCAATATTGATCTCCTCTTGAGTCTACTGCAACCAATACTTAGACAAAATAAGCCTCCTACTTCTTCATATTTCCTTGTGCAATTCTTACTCCTAAACAATAGGAAAAGCTCCTACTTGCCAAATCCCAAGAGAATTTTCACCTACTACATGAAAATAATAAGAAATACAATTATGTCTTTCCCCTCCACTCAACTAGACAATTCAAATTGTATGCATCACTATGGCTATTATTAGTAAATTGACTAATTAATTGAGAGATGAGTGAGTTGACAATAGTGACAACTACTCAATTGAACTCATACTAGTTCTATTCATGACTATAGCTTAGATAATAGAGCTTCACTAACTATAACTTCACTAAATTGTTAGATCTTAGCAATCAACTTATGCACAACTCTATTTCTTGTTCACAAACTAAAATTCACTGACTTAACTAAGTGACTTGGCCATGTCACTTCTGTTTGCTAATTGCCACTCAAGTTATCCTGGTGATGTGAAAATTCAAATTTATCTATTTAACTAAAGCACAACTCAAATAAAACATTTTCTTGCTACAATTTTAGTAGTAATGTGTTTTATGTTTTGTCCATTAATCTATTTGATCATATTTAAATAAAACTTAAGTTTCAAATTATGTTTAAAGTTTAAGAGGTATTGAGATTTTACTCTCAACCTAGTTTTTAAAGTTATCCGTGATTATGAAATATTAAAAGTGTTTTTTCTTTTCAAAAAAATAAAACTCTTGCCTTCAGTCATTGGGAATTAGTTCACGGTGTTTTGTTATGTGTTTATATGCTGAAGTCCAATGACTAATGACAGTTAAAAGCAAATTGCCCGTATCAGTCTCTGAAGGAATACCAAAGAGCACATAAATTTTTCATTGGAACAAACCAATAACATTGATTTCGGCAATTTAAGTAAATGGTAAAGGACAGTCTTAACATAAGTAATAGATTCCTCCTGTCTGGCATAAAATTGTGGAGAACCAGCGGTGTAGGGGAAGCATCAAAGGTATATCTTCCTAGTTATTCCTTTGTACCCTATTCCTTTATCTGGGATATCATATGGTTTATACCACGCCCCGCTATTTATCCGGGATATCATATGGTTTATACCACGCCCCGCTTTTCAATCCCATGAAATCTTTAGCATATTACTTCACTCTATTCTATTTAAGCTACCCTCTGGTCGAAATGTGATATAGTAAAGCAAAGGAGAAGTATCGCTGCACATGAAAAGGTTCTTAGTTTTGTTTCTTACTTGTACAGGAAGTTACAGGCAGCTCTCCTTTGGCAGGAGGGGGGAGGATACTATGATACATGACTTAAGCCTGCCCATAAATAGTGTTTGCAGTGACAGTTATACAATACAAGTGTATATTTGTTCATAGTAGATATTGCAGAGCATTTTATATATATGTTGTTACATATAGTGAATTTGTCCGATTTCATATGGTTTATAACTTTATACCATCCCCGGCTTTTCAATCCCATGACATCTTTAGTATATTACTGCACTCTATTCTATTTAAGCTACCCCCGGTCGAAATGTGATATAGTGTTTGCAGTGGCAGTTATACAATACAAGTGTATATTTGTTCATAATATATGTTGTTACATATAGTGAATTGGTCCGATCTCCAGTTATTTCCTAAAACTAGATCGCCATTCCGGTCTGCCAAAGGAGAATTGCCCTGCGACTGCGCTGCACAATGCCATGCAATCTGTCATGAGTATCAGCATTGGATTAAGGAGTACGTATTCTCGTTGACAAATCGATCTTAGTAAGTTCTTGCATTCATCAGACAACAACAATGTTTTAGTCTGCATTAATCCGATTTGGTTATATCAGAGTAAATATATTTCGATTATTTCATTGACAGCTTTGCAACACCCTGTTCTGCTCCTCGAATATTCTTTGACTATGACTGCATGTATGCTGCATTGATAGCCATGATCAGCAAGGACAATCTGGGCACGGAACCTCCTCGCAAAAATTTCCAAACTATTACCATTGTGGCGATTTCAACATCACCAGATATAATATAATAGATTAGGATACAGAATATTTTTATTTCCAGAGTGACAGAGTAGGCATTGCATGATACTATTGATGCACGAGGAATGGACACGTTGGTTTATATTCTAAATTTTTCCTACTCTTCCTTCAGGTTCAATTCAATTAGAATCTGAATATTGACTGGATTTGAACTTGTTGCTTCTAGCAAGCCTTATATTTCTCCATACACTAGGTAGGCCATCCCTGCAATCGATATCTCTCCGTAAACTAGGAAGGAAATCGCTGCAATCCATTCTAACTTGTACCTTTTTTGTCGACATGCAGACGAGGAGATTGAAGCCACACGGAGAGAATTTCACATCGATGCAATCAGGATTAAAAACATTGCTGTCTGGACATCCTGGATTTTTATAAGAAAATATTTCGGAAGCTTGTTCTAATACCTATTCGACAAACATGGCGACGGATGAACCGAGGATTCGAGAAGGTTATGATATCTCATAAGGTTATTCCATTATAGTTTCAATGACACGATAAGTGCTTATTGGAATTATAAAATTATAAATGTGTTGTGTTATCCACCGCTTATTTGAAGCGTTGTCTGCAGGTTTGGAGTACTACATACTCGCGAGTTACATCCATGTCGAGTTACCGTGTTATTATTTGGAAATGGCATGTTTCAGATATAAATTTGTAATTTTTGGGTAAAATATTCGTTATTAATTTGAAAATCAAAGGTTAATATATATAATGCCTCGAATTCCTTTAATACATATATTTAATACAAATAGACACAAATAAATGGAATATCAGAATTTTAAAAGAGAACATAATATGACTTTGCGTTTGTTATATTAATAATGAAATTAAATAGAATATTAGAATTCTAAAAGAGAACATAATATGAACTGTGTTTGCTATGTTAATAATGAATTTCTATGCACAATATGAGAATGAAATGCTTAAACATAGTCTATATTTTCCATAATGAAATTCTATTCACAATATGAGAATGAAATGCTTCAACATAGTCTATATTTTCCATAATTTTATAATGAAATGTTGAAAAAACAATGTATATTAATGTGGTTGTAATTTGATAATAAAATAAAATAAAAAAATACTGTATATTAATAATTAGTGTAATTTAGCCCTATGGATAGGCAAGCTGGTAATCACAACGCGGTGAAGTTCGTTAGAAAGGCGGGCTTCATACTAAAAGTCATGAGTTCAAATCCCTGGATTAGCCCGGAGCTGTGGAGAGGGGAGAGGGGCATGCCCGATGCCCAGGAGTTATAGTGGTAGCGGTCAGAAACGACCGTGTTACGCGACTTGCGAGGCTACTCCAGTTGTGGATTCCTCTGAAAAAAATAAATAAATAAATAAATTAAAAAAAAAATAATGTAATTTGAAACTAAAATAGTATTAAATAATGTGTACTTATTTTAATGGATTTGTAATGGCAAATATACTAGTCTAGATTTATTTTAACTTTGGATTTATTACGAGATTGGGAGAGGGAACAAATTTCTTTGTATCTTAAGATATTTCCATCACAATAGATTTGATCCCTCACTGAGTTAAGATGGATCTAAGTTAGTAAACTCTAACTACTCAACAAAAATTATTAAAAGATATAATAACTTAAAATTTGTATTTTAAGATAGGTTTTTCTATTTTATTTTATTTCAAGTTTATTTTAACAACCCAAAAAAAAATGATAAAAAAATAATAATGTAGAAATTTTATTCTAGCATAGGGTTATTTTTATTTTATTTTGACTCCGTTAAAATGTCTACATTACATTATATTAATGGTTTTATTTTATTTGAATTTCAATTTTATTTTTATGTATTTTAGAGAGTCAAAATGTTTACATGACTAGATAAGATAGGATAGGACATTATATATAGGTATATAGCTTGAATAGGCCTAATGGTTAAGAGCATATTTTTCCTACGCAAGTGGGTCCCTTGTCCAACAAACAAGAGGGTGTCATACACCAATTTGGTGTCTCGCTTAGAAAAATATATATATGTATAAAGATTACCTAAAATCATACATTATATGCTAATTCTAATTATATATACATATTTATTTACCATATTAAAATTAAATGTAATTATAGAATTTAGGAATGAGATGATAATGCAAAGTATTTATGAAAATGAATATTTTACCATGTTTAATTTATAATGGTATATAACAACTATTTTAAGCATGATGCAAGTTGATTTTTAGTGTAAACATAATATATAACTAGCATATTATAAATTAATTTTCATATACAAATTTGAGATTGATAATTGAAATGAATGTAGCTGTAGAATTTCAAAAGGACATACCAATATGTAGTGTATATTTTTGCTAATAGAATGTAATATATAACAAGATGTTAATACACAATGCATAATTACCGAATCATCTTCTTAATGGTGGATAGAACTGATTACATATTTAACATGGAGACATGACTAGAAGGTATTATATATTCAAATTTAGGATATATAAACATGTTTATATATTATTGTAAGAATTGATATTAACTATGATCAACTATTGCATCTAAAAATTTGCATTTTTATTGAATAATTGAATGGAAAGTTGTAGTTTTTATTCAATAATTGAATGGAAAGGTGTAGTTTTTATTCAATAATTGAATGCAAAATATATTTAAGTATAGCATTTATTTACAAAATTGAAATAATCATCAAAATATAATCATCTCCATATCTTTGGAAAATATTTTTCTATGATTTTCTTTTAAAAAATATTTATGTTTACGGTGCTAGACCTGCCAATATTCAAGGGATCTCTCTAGTATGAAGTCTCAATTAGACCTCACACCATTTAGGTTAGGAGTCTTATCCGGTATGATGGCCCGGTTGTCATTGAATTAGAGATTTGCATTATCTCTTGTTGTTCAGCACATGAGAGTGTTATATTAGTGCCTTCAAAAATCAAGGTCAGTATGCCTAGTGAGTGCATAATGTAACTCGTGTCTCAATCCTCTTACTGAAATGGAGAGAATAAAGTGAGACTTTAGGTGAGAGGTAATAGTACCACCTAGGAAGAGACACTTGCAAACCATAAAGCCTTTTCCAACATTTAGCAAAATAGTCTACAACGGATGTAGCAGTCGTTAAAACCAAAGTGAAAGGTACAACACGCACACCAACCATCGAAGTAGTCCACATGGATGTGATGGTCTTTGGAAGCTGAACACACATATGGTCGGTCAAGTATCCCGTGGAGTAGTCCACAAGGATGAGACACACGATGATAACCAGTACATCAAAAGGGTAGTCTATCTAGTATCCCGTAGAGTAGTCCACAAGGATGAGATAACAGTGATAACCAGTACACAAAGGTCATCTGTTCAGTATCCCATGGAGTAGTCCAGAGGGATGAGACAATGGTGATAAATAGTACAACACATTCCCAACAATGTAAATATTAAAACAACTAAAATGGTTCAACTATCTTAGTATAGGTGAAACAAACTTGCATTACAAATTCTGAAAGAATAGTCTTACAAACATCTACAAAACATGCATGAAAACATGTTGGCCTTAACAAGCTTTTGTATTAAGAAAAAATCCCAAGACACATATGTACACCTTACATCACTAGTTCCAGTAGTGGGAAGTTGGAGCTACTTCTCACTTCTCAAGGAACTAATTGTCTACTCTCAAGGCTATGTGGGAGGAGCCAAGGTGAAAAGTGTTTGCTCATATAATGGGAGGGGTATATATATCCAAAGGTGATGCTTGACCCTTGTGACTCTTAGACTACTCTCATGACCGTTGAACTTCCTATGAATTTTCAACTGACATGACTCTTCAACTTCTTGTGTGCATCCATTAGACTTCCACTTTACATTACATTCAGTTACAAAAGATATGGCTCATGGTGGTGATGTGGCCAAGACAACTCATGACAGAACTTGACATGACACTGATGACTTGTGTAAAATTTTCATTGTAGATCAACTGATATATGCAATTTCCTAAAGCATAATACTAGATCCACTTCTACCATAAACTTTGCGGAAGCTTAAACAGATATGAGCATCATCGATAAGAACACATATAACTGATATGGAGAAATAAATCACACATAACATAGAAGAATTTACCCGGGGAAAGCCTCAGCATAAAACCCCAACTTTGTATTATCATACAAGTGGAAATATAGCTAGTATTACAAAAAGAATCAGCTCAAAAGTTATCTTGCTCTCTCTACAATACCTCTGCTACTCATAGACAATCAAAGGCCTCTATCTAACCTCTGGTCTACCCTCCAAGCCTCCTATTTCTTCGCGCAATTCTAATTGGGGTCCAGTGCAGCCACTTGTGTGAATTGACCTCTTCATGCACTCACTGACGTGTGATCCAACTACACAGTCTTGAAGGAGAGAAATCCTCATCATGGATGAGCTTCCTTTATAGGAAAAGTATTCATCCAACTGGTAGTACACTGCCCCTTCTATGATCTCAACTAGGTCTCTGTCTGAACTAACATACATGAGTTATTCATGAGAGAATATTCAGTTATTTGAAGTACAACAATTTTATGCAATCATGCATTAACTAACTGAGCTTACTTAATTTAAACAAACTATTTAAATCTATCTAACTGGACTTGACTCAGTTAACTAAGCCAACTAATTACAACTCAAATTAGAACTCACCCTTATCTCTTTAACTGATGGATAAATTCCTCAATTAATAGATAAATTGTTGCATGTCCTCACATAGACTTCATGTTTGATTTTTCACAACTAATTAACTCATGGAGAATTAATTAATTTATTTTCAAACAATTGTTAAGTTCAAATTCGAATTTTACTTCCTATTTTTAGTCTAAGGTGTGACTAAAATAGGAATCCATCGTGAACTGCTAAAAGAAGCAATTCTATCTTTAGCACTTCCATTTTTCATTCCCTGTTGCTCAGTCCAGCACTAGTACTCAAATTGATATTTTTAGCAGTGATATTTTTAGCACTTCTATTTTTAGCATTTCTTGTTGCTATTTTCAACACTCCCTCTCAACAAGAAATGCTTCCTCTCGAACTAGATCCTATACCTTTAGAATGTTTTGCATACAACACTTCTACCAAGTGTGGTTGCTCCAGCAACTCTTAGAACAAAAAAAAATCCCAACTGACCTCTCTATTGGGCTAGAAACATACTCTAATGCTGAAACTCTACCTGCTACTGACAAGTGCTCCCTCTAACCTCTGCACTACTGCAACATCTCCATGCATCTCGCACCATTACACACCTCTCTGTGCTATCTTGCACTGGTGCAATACACTTGTGCCTCTCGCATTGCTGCAGCCTGCTAGCTCTATGTTGTCTTCAGATTCCTACACTGTATCTCTCTCTACCGTTCCATCTGCATCTATCTCTACCCAATCAGTCTGTCTTGCTACTCCTCATTGGGGCTCCTCTAGCAAAGTCGAATCAAGGAGGTTGGGTACCTCAAGGATCCTGCCCCCATATCAACCTTCGTGGCATGATCACTCCACATCGCCCCACCTCCTACCTGGAGGTATGGATGCATGTGATCCCTCTGCCCACCTGGCTCGAAGTTTCTCCCTACTAGAGGTCTCTACATAAGTAGATGTCTCTACTCGATCTCCACTTAGCTTCCCCTGTTGTAGCTGCTCCACAACCTCCTAAAGCTACTACACTAATCGCGGCTCCTCCACAATCATCTTAAACTTCTTCTAGTGTTGCATGTTGAGAGGTAATATACTCTCCCTCTCAGCCACCAAGTCTCCATAGTTGCCTTGCTCCTCAAGGCTTTGCATGCATCTTGAACCTTAAGAGCATACAGGTTCTTGACTTGTGAACCGATCTACTTCACCTATCTAGTGATGAATTGTCTAAGGAAAATCTTTCCCTTACTGAAGACTACATCATAGCCTCTCTCTTCTAGCATAGAGATCGATACCAAGTTTCTCTTTAGTTCTGGTACATAATTGACATCGGTCAAGGTAATGTGAGCCCCATGCTCCCTCTAAAAAATAACCATGCCTACACCTGAGACACTGTACCTCTCATCATTACCCATCACTATAAGTATCTGGAGATCTTTCTCCTCTAAAGTGCTGAACAAACTTTTGTTACCGGTCATGTGGAAAGAAGCTCCACTATCAAGAAACCAACCACTTCCCACCATGGATGAAACCATGCATGCGAATAGTGTGAAATCCAACTCGAACTGTGAGGCCAATGCCTCACCTTTTGATCCTTCCACAGATCCCACCTCATGAAAACAAAAGCATCACACTTTCGATTTGTCAAACTTCTTCCCACCATGGGAAGAACTAGATTGAGAAAGAGAAACCTTCTCCTTCCCCTTCTTCGCCTTACTCGCTAAGGCATAGTTTTCTTCATCCTCCATGGATGAAGAACCATCTCTGGTGCTTCTTGTTATCTCCTCCTGCATCAAATTCGACCAAACTCGTTCCCAATCTGGTAGTTTCTCTCTTCCAGTAACTGAGTCCTGATAGCTGTGCCAGCTCTTAGGAAGACCAAGGAGTACAAGACTCACCATTTCATCATCACTATCACGATCCCTACACTTCCAAGATCATCCCTGCATGTGGTGAGCTTGTTCAGATACATAGATATTGTGTCACCATTTTCACACTTGATCTTTCGAAGTTTGTCCTTCCGTGCCAGCTTCCTCTGATCACTGCTATTCTGATATAGATCTTTCAATGTTTTCCACATTGAAAACAGTGTATCCTTCCCATGGAGACTGAAGACTATGTGATCTCGAACTTCCCCCTAGAAGGATTCCCCTTGCTCTACCCACACACTTTTTCCATTCCACCAGTTGAGTAGCATCAGTCGACTTACGAACTTCTTGATCAATGAAGTCCTTTAGACCGTTATCTTCTAATACTGCCTCCATGTGATCCTTCTAGGCTATATAATTCAAACTACCATCAAGGGCATATTCAAGTCCCAAACCACTAAACGCCATCAATGAAATAGATATGATAAGAACTCAATTCAATATTCAGAAACCACAAACTTCAACTTCTCCCTTCTTGTATATTGTTCTTCCTTGATCACCTGTGCTTTGATACCATGTAGAACTTTTTCTACAAATCAGTTATCTCTGGTACCATGTAAAATTTTCACTATAGATCAACTGATATATGCAATTTCCTAAAGCATGATACTAGATCTACTTCTACCATAAACTTTGCAGAAGCTTAAACAGATATGAGCATTATGAATAAGAACACATATAACTGATATGGATAAATCAATCACACATAACATAGAAGAATTTACCTAGGGAAAGCCTCAGCCTAAAACCCCAACCCTGTATTATCATACAAGTGGAAATATAGCTAGTATTATAAAAAGAGTCAGCTCAAAAGTTATCATGCTCTCTCTGCAATATGTCTGCTGCTCATAGATAGTCTAAGGCCTCTATCTAACCTCTGGTATGCCCTAAAAGCCTCCTATTTCTTTGCACAATTCTAATTGGGGTCCAGTGTAGCCACTTGTGTGAATTGGCCTCTTCACACACTCACCAACCTCTGATCCAACTACACAGTCCTGAAGGAGATAAATCCTCATCATGGATGAGCTTCCTTTATAGGAAAAGTATTCATCCAAGTGATAGTGCACTGTCCCTTCTATGATCTCAACTGGGTCTCTATCTGAACTGACATGCATGAGTTACTCATGAGAGAATCTTCAGTTATCTGAAGTACAACAATTTTATGCAAGCATGCATTAACTAACTGAACTTACTTAATTTAAACAAACTGTTTAAATCAATCTAATTGGACTTGGCTCAGTTAACTGAGCCAACTAATTACAAATCAAATTAGAACTCATCCTTATCTATTTAACTGATGGATAAATTCCTCAATTAATAGAGAAATTGTTGCACGTCCTCACATAGACTTCATGTTTGATTTTTCACAATTAATTAACTCATGGAGAATTAATTAATTAATTTTCAAACAGTTGTTAAGTTCAAATTCAAATTTTACTTCCTATTTTTAGTCCAGGGATTGACTAAAATAGAAATCCATCCTGAACTACTAAAAATAGCAATGTTATTTTTATCACTTCCATTTTTCATTCCCTATTGCTCAATCTAGCATTGGTACTCAAACTGTTATTTTTAGCAGTGCTATTTTTAGCACTTCTATTTTTAGCATTTCGTGTTGCTATTTTCAACAACATGTACTAGCTAATTGTGGTGTCCATGTCAATTTGTTGTGCTACTAAGTGATGGATGCACTCTTTGTTTTCTTTGTCTTCTTCTCCACATGGATTAGTGTTGCGGGGTCTTTGATGGTCTTGGTCTTGTAATATGGTTCAATGCATGTGTTCCTTTCACTTACTGGTTGATGTGCTTTGCCCGTCCATCAAGTTGAAAGTAAGTCTTCTAGCATGTGTGCTCCTTCTTCATCTCGTTCATCGCATCACCATGATCTATTTGTGTACTTGTTCCTACAATTCATTCTTGACGAGGCGACATAAAATCCAAAACCTCGTGTTCCATGCCTGAGACAAATGACAAGCTAGGAAGAGCACCTAGCAATTACGTAATGCGTAGTTCCAGGTGACAGGGAGGGAAGACAAGTCATTGAGACAACGCAGAGCGCAACTTGGGCTGGGATTAGGAACTCCGGGGCACAATCTTCACTGTTAGGGGAAACTGCACAGTGACAATTTGGAGGCAAAATTGTGTAGTGAAGGACACCAGTGGCAGCTACAAGGTGGGACCCTGAGGGGCACTTTTGCGCAGTTCCTGGAGGGAATAAAAGACAAGGTTGCAGAGGTCTAACAGGGCAGTTCTATGTAGTTTTCAAGAGGAATACATGAGAGGGCAGCAGAGGGCCATCTGTGTATTTTTGTGCAATTTCTGAGGGGAGTGCAAGCCTAGGTAGTAGAGGACTAGCTAGGCATTTCTGGCAGTTTCCAAGGGGAAGATAGGAAAAAGCAGTAGAGGATTGGCTGAGAATTTATGTGTAGTTTCTGAGGCCAGTGGAGGCCTAGGTCTCTATGCAATGTGGGGTTCCATCAAGCTCAAAGAAGACTTGATGATTTTTCTTGTGGAATGTGCAATTAAGATCAGACATGGAGCTAGATTTTGCACAGTTCTAGGGAGGAAGAGAGGTTGCTCACCTCTGGGATTGCACAGTGCAACTGACCTAGAGGACAGCCCCAAGCACTGCACATTTTTAGGTAGTAGACCAAGGTCACTAAGGGCTAAGATTGCACAGTGTAGCTGAGTAAGGCTCTAATGGAAGAGGGTTTTCTGGTCGAGTAGATTTTCAGGGAAATGGCTAAGTGTAAGAGGCAAGTGAACTTGTGAAGACTTGAAATTGTGATCACTCACTTAACATACTTTGACGATGAGACAACATAGACCACCAGGACAACAAAACAAAACATGCCCTCAATTAGACTATCTTAGAGCTGAGAGTGACAAGCACGACACTTGAGATAGACCCTTGGACAACCATGACGATAGTTGTGCAATAATGCTTACAATTTTGTGTGTGAGTAAGATGAATGTTCACATACTGAAGATAACCCAAACACACAAATACAAACCTTCAAAATCACGAGAACAATATTGCAAGCATGACAAGGCAATCAATATGCCAAAACATGGCCATCGATCAAACAACAAAAGGGGGTGAAAAGAGTGTACAAGAGCTCATGGGATGAGCTCTAGTATTTGCAACTATCAACAAAAACGCCAAGGAGGTCTCCAAAATTTCAATGCAAGCCAAAATTTTGGAGGGTGTTGCAGTCACTGCAACACTTGGAAACACACTAATTGAATACCTTCTTCTCTGTTTTGCTTCATTTTTAGGACAGGGCCTTGGCCTTTCAGGGAGTATTGATTCATTTTGCAGATCATTTCAGCTTCCCCACTTACGCCATGGATAGACATGGTTTACCTTGTACCAACTCAGTTGAATACTGCATAAGATTCAACTAGATCACAGTGTTTCAAATCGAGAAGGGTAGTTTAGCTTACGAGCTTAAGATTTTAAGAGTATAATTTTTCATCTCTAGTGTTGCTCTACTTCCAGCAAGCCCAGATAGTACCTCGAAGGAGTCATGCAAGAGCACAAGCATTGCTCCATTGCCAGTGAGCCTAGTACCCTGGTGGAGTTGCTTGCTTCACCTCTCTGCACAGGGCACCTCTCTCTTCTTTCGCCTTTGTTATTTTTTTAAAGAGACTTGTGCATAGGAACTTATTTATTTTCGGGGCAGAAGAGGGATCCCAACTTATTGAGAGAAGGAGAGGTTTTTCCTTCAGAGAAGCATATAAAGACCTCTTATTCATGTTTTCTCATTTAGATTTTTCCCTTCCCTATTTCTACTTGTTGGATAAGCTTGAACACACCAGAGCAGAAGATTGAAGATAGGCATGAGGTTTCCCATGCTGGACACAAGTTCATGGTTCAACGAAAACTCTCCTTACAGACAGATCATATCTTCTGCCAAGACTCCATCAGCCAAAAGTTACAACTAAAACAAAGAAGACAGACATAGTATTGGCCAAGCACTGTAATGTCACAATACTCTTTGAACTTCAGCCACATACACATTTAGAAGCTAGAACGCAATGTAGGACAATATGTATTTACAAAGAAAAACAACAGAACATTAAGGAAAAAGAACAGTAAAGCAAACAATTGAGCAAGCAAAGAAAATACTATGTACATAGCACGTGGTGCAGCCCCATATCATTGGAAATAACATTTTAAGTCTTAAACATTGACAAGGAGGGTGTCAATGCTTCCATCAAGTTATTAAAGATGATACATGTGTTGGAAAAGCTTCTCGTGGACAGTGAATGGACCAATCCACAAGGACTGAAACTTTGTGTGCTTTCCTTTGTCATTGTGGGGTTTGTCCCACTTCAGGACTAAGTCACCCACTCTAAATCTAGTACTCCCTACATACTTTCTGTTGAACAATCTCTTGATACAATTTTGGTTGAGTGTAAGTTTTTCTTTTGATTTCATCCTTTCTTCCTATAGCTTGTGCAATGTGTCCATCCTACACTGAACTAACAGACATGACTTGCCTTGGAATTCTTAGGACAACTGGACAACAGGAAAGTAGATGTTCAGGAAGGAGGATGGATTCTTTTCCATATACTAGGAAGTAGGGGGAGGTATTCAAAGAAGGCTCAAGTGTGACTCAGTCAGTCCATAGAGCATTCACCAAAGTGGAGTGTCAGTTTCGTTGTTTAGATGGTCTTTTTGATAATGTGGATGAGGTTCTTGTTTGTAGACTCACAAGACCATTTCACTGCATGTAGTAATTAGCAGAACGTTTCAACACAATACCATTTTTAAATGAAAATTCATAAAGATTTAAACAAGAGAAGTATGTTGTATTGTCAAAAACAAGTGATACAACAACACCAAACCTATTGATGATGTTCTCTTACAGGAAGTTGATGACTTCCTGGTCGTTCACTTGTTTTAGAAAAACTACTTTTGTCCACCACGTGAAGTAATCTGTGGTAGTCATAATATAGTGGTGTGGCTTTGATGAATGTGGGAAAATATCCCCAATGATATCCAAGCCCCTCTGTTGGAATGGTTCTTCCACTGCAACGGGCTATAGCAAGGCTGCTGACATTCAGTTTTTGTTGGCGTGTCTCTAACAGAATGGACACTTGCAGGAATAGGCATGTGCATCCTTAAACAATGTGGTCCAATAGAGACTAGCCTGCATGACCTTGTGCATTGTTGTGTTTCCCGCAAAGTGTCCCCCGGTTGGTCCATCATGGAGATCATGTAACACCCTTTCTGAATCTCATGCTTCCATGCACCTAAGTAAGACACCATTGTGATGCTTTCTTGATCTAGGTGGATTTTGGTGGTCACTCTATAATCCCACATGGACCCCCACAACTGTCTCTTTCATTCTTTTAGTTTCCTTAATTGTAGCATAATTTACTATTTTTAGAATTTTTTCGAGTCCTAAACTTCTAGAGCCATTTTGAGGCCCTAAATGACATTTCTTTGGCAATCTACTGCCAACAATTTTTGGATAATATTTTATTTTATGTCATATTCCTCAGAGAGATATTTCCAATGGGGTATCATGCATGTCAAACAGAGATAATAGGACCAAGTCACGACCCCGGGAAGTTGGCTGTCCAACCAACCTCAATGGGGCCCATAAACTCTTGGTGTTACATCTCCTCGAGTTAGGGTTTTGGTTGTTTAGGGTTTTCTTTTATTTTTCAATAATAAAAATGCCCTTGAGCCTCATTATAACGTAGTTCAAAGGCATGTAGCCACCACATCTCTTCTCAGAGATAAGCTACCCTCGCCTGAGCTAGTTTATTTCCATTTCTATTTGTAAGCATATTTCAGTGTTTTACATTAATGAAATGAAGTATTATTTCTGTCGCATCTTTGTATTTATGGTTATCTATGTAATTTGTTTCATTCCCATTTAAATCTGGATCAGTGGTATCAGTGAGGTCTACATTTTCTCTATTTTTCTTTGCATGTCCCCAACGAGCTTGGGATATAAGGAGTTAGGGCTTGAACTGGTCAAACCTTTGCAAGACTAGCCTCGTAAATCCCGACAGCCTCCCATGGCAGATGAAAATAAAGAAGAGGGGGCATGAGATCCTATCAAAATCTTGCTCGAAGAATCCCTCGAGTGACAAAGGAATATGATGATGGAAAACTTTTCCCAGATCCTTTAGCGGCTACCCAGGGGTGACACATTTGCTTCTAATGGCTACTTTGGAAATGCCACACCCTTTAAGGTACAAGTTAACTTCAAAATCCCCATATTTGAGGGTCAAATAGACATAGATGCCATAGATAAATGGTTAAATTTGCTAGAAGGTTATTTTTCTCTTCATGATTTTGCAACCGGGAAAAGATCACTTTTGCACTTCTCAAAGCAGCCCCCCACGTCAAGGACTGGTGGGAAACCTACTATGAGTAGAAGGATGAAAGTACGGGCTCACTGTTTTTAGTTGTACTCACTTGGAATTCATTCCAGGATGCCACCAAGGAGCATTACTACCCTATCAGAAGCTATGAGGATAAATACATAAAGTGGATCGTGCTTTAGCAGGGAAGGGACCAAGATGTGTTGAAGTTCACAAATATTTTTCATACTCTTCGCATAAAGTTGGGTATCAAGAATTCTGAGTGGTATTTGGTACTCAAATATTGTGTCTTCCTACACAGGTACATCCAGGAGAACATGGAGTTCCTGGACATCTCCTCGCTCAGCACAACATACCAAAACACTGTCAAAATCGAGAAAAATTTTAAATAGAAGAAGCGAGACTTTGTATCCACAAATCTGAAGCAAGGGAAAGGCTTCCCAAAACCACGACACCAAGGACAAAGCCAAGACAGTGTGACCCAAGACAAGATGTCGAAGCTGTAAGAAAAGAACGACACCACGAAGTCAAAGATGGACAGAGGAAAGTGGTGTGAGTTCCATAAGAGCCACACTCACAACACAAGTGAGTGTCAGACCTAGTAGTTGTTGGTGGCCGAGTTGAAGGCTTTAGAATTAGATGCATGTTCCAACCTTGAGTTAGAACCTGAAAAGAGGAATAAAAAAGAGAAGAAAATCATAAACGTGGAGCTCAATGCCATTGTTTCCATCACCAAGGTCCAAAAGAATGAGCTCAAAGATACAAAGGAGGGGGAGAATATTTTTCACTCACAGATGTGGGTGAAGGGTTTGCCACTACAATTCATTGTTGACAGTGGGAGCCAAAAGAACCTCATTTCATCAGAAGTCATGAAGTGGCTGAGCCTGCCAACTACACCACACCTGCAGTCATACAGTATCAGGTTGTAAGGCCCTATCCTAGGGTCTTCTAACATATCTATTTTCTCTAGAAATTAAATACAAAAGGAAATAATTTACTTTCTTACAAGACATTTGAACAATGAAAATTTACCATTTACATTCTAATCCTTACAACTTATAGTGAACATTTCATTTCAATAATTTACAAGAGTAATCTATGCATAGAGGAATACCTGTACCGATGGCTAAAGATGCCCTTGAGCTGCTACTCCTACTGAAATGCTCCTCGAGACTACCAACTGGATTTACCTCCCAGCCAACTAGGAAATAATTCCTAGCCCAGGAAACCTCCACAGGTTCCCCAGCCCTCTAAGCCCAAGTCTAACCAGATCCAGTGTGTGTGTCCAAGACCAATATGAACAATATTTCCCTTCTCCCAACTAACCCAAGAAACCTCCAAAGGTTCCCTAGGTCTCCAAAATCATAGTCAACCTAGAATCATAAGAAAGACCTAACATCCCCCCTTTCTCCCTTCCTCCTTCCCTTTTTATGCCCTTCCTCTCATTAATGTCATTAACTTATCCTCCATCCTTACAATTGACTTCTCTTCTCCCAAGTAAATCTGAAAGTACATTTGGAAATGTGATATGAATATAAAATTGGGAAATTAGTGGGAGAGGACCATGTTGTTACACTAAAATTTGTCACCATGACTATTTGCAGTTAGTATGGCTCCATCAACAGTCATACTATCCTCCTTGGAAAGCCTCATACCTCTGCTCTCCATGTCAAACTTCAAGAAAGAGAGAAGGTCTTTAAAAATCTATTTATCTCTAGGTACGCAGTTTCTCTCAACCTTACCTGCGTGTACGCAACCCAAGTTCACAATACCTACGTACTTGTACACTCTGTATCTAAAGGGGTGGGTGCGTACTCCTGTAAAAGTCAAAAGGCACAAGTTTCATCTTAAAAAAGTTACTTGTGGTCATTCCTAGAGCATTCTAGAAGCTTGTTTGACGCCTCCAGATGGTTCATGTATCCCTATGAAAGAGGAACTTATCCCATCAAGAGGGGAGCTACCCCATCCAAAGAGGGGCTTATCCCATTGATGGTGGACCTGATTAACTTCCTCTAGAGAATTATAAATACAGGCATTGGGCCAGAAGGAGGGAGGTTGAAAGCTGAATATTCCAAAGGGTAGATGCTGCTGGAATTAGGACTTCCTTGTAGAATCTTGTGAGCAGAGTTCCCATCCTTTCTTGTTTCATTTGAAGTGGGGTGAGCTTATCAAAGTAAAGGAAAACTCTTGCTGGAC
>APFE030121298.1:0-10676 GCA_000404065.3 Pinus taeda
TAAAGTTAATTGTAAATATCTACGAATAAATAAAAGTTTTGATTAAAAAATTCAAATAATGGTATTCACAAGACATTAAAAAATTAAAATAATGGTGAGTGTGAGTATATGCAAATAAATAAAAAATGGTATCCAGAACAATAAAATGCCTAATGTGAATATGGGGATGGCAATTTATTAGAACAAACTGATAAAAAAAAATGAAACAAATTAAAGAAAATTAATGATAAAAAAGTGAATAAACAGGAAAAAGAAATCTATGATCAAGAAATGTGAATATATGCAAAAAAAAATGATTTTATCAGAATAAAACAAAAGGTTGAAATAAAGTTGAGTGTGAAAATATGCAAACAAATAAACAAAATGGCATTAAGAACAAATTTAAAGATTAAAATAAATTACTTGAATATGAACATGTCACATTCAAAATTTATCAGAATTAATCAAAAACAAAAAAAGTAGTATTAGGAACAAATTTACAGAGTAAAATAAATTACTTGAATGTGAATATGTAAAATTTATTAGAAATAATAAAAAGCAGAACCGTTAGTGATTAAAAAATCTTAAAAAATGGCATTCAAATTTAATCAAAAGGTTGAAATAAAGTTGAGTGTGAATATATATAGATAAATTAAATATGGTATTCAAAACAATTTAAAAAATTGATGTAAATATGTATAATTTATTGCAACAAACCAATGAAATCTCATAATCAAAGAATTCTAAGAACTGGTATTCCTAGCATATCAAATGATTGAAATATAGTTGAGTGTGAACATGTACAATTTGGAACAAACCAAAGAAAGTTTATGATCAAAAAATACGTCAGAAAATTGAAATAAAATTAAGTGAGAACACAAGTAATTTATTTGAAAAAACTAAAAAAGTTTATGATAAAAGAATGGTCATGCAATTTATTATTGAAACAAATTAAAGGAAACTCATAATCATAGAATGTTCAAGCAATTTTTAAAATAGTTTTAAAAAAATTGAAAGAAGTTAAGTTAAAACATACCATTGGAATAAACTATGAATATGTGCAATTTTTTGGAACAACCAAATGAAGCTCATGATCAAAGAGTGCTGATGCAATTTATTAAAATTGGTCAAAGAAAGATCATAATATTTATTGTGAATTGAAAGCACATGCTACTTATTAGAATAGAAGAATAAAAGTTCTCCATGATTGCAGGATTGCCTATGCTAAGATCATGTAATGATGTTTAGAATAAATAAAAAAAATGGTATTAAAAGAAACCAAAAATTGATATAAAGTTGAGTATGAATATATGCACTTTTTTAGAATAAATTGAAGAAAATTAATGAATTATTAAAACATTTCAAAAAAATCTCATGAAATAAAATGTGAATTTTCTTGTTCATACAACTTATTAGAACAAACCAAACAAAGTTTATGATCAAAGAATATTAATGCAATTTATTAAAATACATCAAAGAAAATTCATAAAATAGAGTGTGAATATAAAATCTTATGCAACCTATTAGAACAAACCAAAAAAAGTTCATGCAATGGAGTGTGATTGTGATTATGGATAAAAGATTTTCAAAATAATAAGAACTAACTTTAAAATAATTTCATTGCAACATATTAAAAAAAACTCATACACTCTACTTTAAAACTAAGAATATTAAGTCCTTGTGAAATAAAAAAAAACAATATCATATCATAGTTCCATTTATACTTAAACAAAGAGTTATTCCTTGTGGTAATGGAAAACTTTAAAATTATTTTTGTAAACATACTAAACTAATCTCATGCAAGGAATTGTGAATCACTAACATAGAGTGTGAAGGAATGTGGAAATGCAATGTCTTTTTGAAATAAAAAAACAGTAAAATAATATTATAATTTCATGAATAAAAGAGTTGTTTCCTTTTTTTTTATGAGTTTTAGGGTAGTGTTAAAATTTTGTTAATCTATTTGGGAAAAATATTATAAAATTAATAATGTTGAATTTTAAAATAATAAATCTAAAGAAATATCATGCAATGGAATATGAATAAATTGCATTGTAATATGAAAGAATATGAGGATACCATGGCATTATAAAATCAAAAGCCATGAAATAATATACAAATATCATGATACTCAAACAAATATTTATTCCTTTTTTTTATGAATTTCAAAGTGATGTCAATATTTTGATTGCATATTACATAATAAGAATGAATAAATATAGCCAAAACTCATTTCTTCTTACCTTAGAAGGTTAGAAAATTGTTGAAACATGAAGATACATAAAAAAATATTTCATAATATATTCACCACGCCCTAAATATTTACAAAATAATAAGTACATGAAGGAAATAAGTAATGGTAGATGTATATTTTACACTACACATAAAGGGTTTAAAGACAATATTTAAGGCAAATTTTGAGTAAATTGTCTCAACTTGAGACAAAAAAACCTTGCACATTGTATTTAAGTGAGTGTATCAAATTATTGTATTTATAAAGACAATATAGAACACAAGTATTATTCTCTTTTAACAGATAATTCATTTTTGTCTCTCAAGAGACTATAGTTACGATTAAAGACATATTTTACCTCTAGAGACAATAAAAAAATCTCTTTAGAAACAAAATATTTAATGTGAATCTTTGTGTTTCTTTAGTGATTAATTCGTGTTAGGGAACTATGGAATCAAACCACCTGGTGCTTGCTGGGTAGGTTCTCTTCCTTTGACCTAGAACCCTTTAAAAAAATATGTTATCTTGATTAGAAAAAATAAAAAACAACAAGCCAAAATGTCAAAAATAACATATTAACATAATTCCTCCAATACAAGAGTATCTGATGGATTCCACAATTAAACCTACCCATGTTTTAAAGTAGGTTAGATCAATGCTTTATTTATGTTTTGCAATGAAAATCCAAGATTTGGGCATGGCATGGGATGGGCTGTTGAGTTGTAAAAATCTCCATGATTCATCCACAAAGCTTGATTGCAAACAAGCAAGGTAGAGTACATTAGGGATATTTCATTTCTTATGTTCTCTAGGTCTAGGGATATTTGAAAATATTCCAGAATAACCTATCAAATTTGTATAATATTTTGAAATATACAATACACCTAAAAATGACCCATAGCAAGAAAAATACTTTGTGATGATTGCATGAGCCTTCTGTTGAGGCCTTCCCTCATGTGTTTTCTGGTTAACAAATTGTTTTCTTCAATGCTTCTTCATGTGATAGAGAAATTTGCATACAATGAGCATTTAAAGTAATTAAACAATAGACATGGCCTCTAGTAGTCGCTTAGGAGTTTTCCTAGCTGTGGAAATAACGATGGCAAGACCGGTACCAAATATAATGACTTGTAAGTCCAACTACTAATTGAAATAATGCTAGCTACTAATCAGCTCAACTACAAGTATACATGCTTAGAAAATAGGTGTTAAAGTCTTTTAAAGATATTGTGTTTCAAAATGGTTAGGGTTTGAAAAATAAATTTGGTTTTAGTCAGGCCTTGGCAGTGAAAATCCTCTGGAGATTGTCACAATGAAATCTTATGGAGAAAGTTGATGAAGATGAAATATATTAGTGGCCTGTATAACAGATAATGAGAAGTGATTTCTAGTTTTTAATATTGTGAGGGCTTACCACAATAAATGATGCAATAAAAACCATACAACAAACATTTCTTCAGGAAACACTAATCAGTTTTCTACTTAGAAGGGTTAGGGGCGGCATAAGAATGGTTTCGGCCTAGGTAGGGTCGGGGACATGGATTTAGGAGCATGTTAATCGCTAGGCTAGAGTAGGTGTTAGGATATGATAAGTTAGGTAGAGTGTTTAGGAGCTTACCCTTACATGACATAGATGATCGACAATTTCTCTTTATTGTGAAAAACGTGAATTCCTCGCCACCAACAATTTCCATCTTTTACCAAGACTAACTATAAATTAAAGCTTAAAACCCAGCTTAATATATACATTTTGCAACCCTAGAATGTATATATTCCATCTCCATATATTTTTCACTGGTCACTAGTCACCATATGGTAGTTTCCTTATCACGTTTATTGGTTAACCACCTTTGGGAATCGTTATGAACAACACATAGATGAGGATTCTAAAATGTTTTTATACATATAAAAGACTTCGCAAATGTAACTAAGAAAGCTTCTCAAACCCCCACATATTGAGAACTAGTAAGAGGAAATAATTATGGATTGGTTTTGTCTATATCGTGTAGGTGGTGGAATAATTTGATGATCCCTATCATAATTTACTCAGCATGTGTTTCACCATTTGAAATAGGATTCTTGCATGAAACCATTCATCATGCTCTATTCATTATGGGTAACATTATCAGTGCCTTTTTCGCCATTGGTATTTCTTTAACCCTCTTTGTTGCTTACATGGTTCATTCTCGATGTGTCTACCTTTATGGAAAGAATGCTTCAACTAAATTCCCATTCTTAATTCTTTGTCTTCACTTCCTTCCTCTATGCAACTTTTTTTGGGGATATGAAGTGAGTTTCTCTTCATTGAGGTATATATATATATATATATATATATCCCCTTTTTGAAGAAAAATAATAATAATACATGAAAACACACTTCTCATCAGATATATTTTTCAATTGATTAATGGGTTTGAGTCGCAGGTATCTATGTACATGGTTCATTCTAGATGTGTCTACCTTTCTGGAAAGAATGCTTCAAATAAATTTCCATTCTTCATTCTTTGTCTTCACTTCCTTCGACTATGAATTTTTTTTGGGGGATATGAAGTGAGTTTCTCTTCATTGAGGCATACAACAAATTTCAAATAGATTTGTTTCACCTTGGCTAGAGTCTTTGGAGTCACTCCATTTGGATAATTTCCCTCATTTTTGTTGTTTTCTTCCTCAAGAGTTCACCATATCATTTGAGGATGAATCTATGGGAAATTCCATTAGGGATCAGGGTTTAAGAGGAGTGGAGGGTAGTTATCCACAACAAATCTTATTGAAACAAAGCTTCTAGTGTATTATATTTCAAGGGTAAATCCTATGAAAGAATCAACATATTGTTATTGTCTTTAAACTATCTTAAAGTAAGACATTTATATGCCCTATACTTAAATATTGCATGATGCACCTAAGACATACTTTCCTTATAATTATGTTTTGGTGTTAGAATCTTTATAAATATGTATAAACTAAATTTGGAATTATGTTTAATGATTCAAACCTTTGAGGAAAATTTCTTATTACTTTTTTCAATAGGAACTGAATTTTTTGGAGAATAGGTAGCATCAATCAGATATGTTTAGTTTACACCATATACAGATATTTCATCAATTCTATACAAAAGACATAACTACTTGATAAATGTACAAACATTCCAGTTACAACATGTGCATTGATACTTTAACTAATGAAACTTGGGAAACCAAATTTTCGCCAAGCCACTTGAGCTAAGGTCATTTCAATCTTTCATCCTCTCTTTGGGTGTAACCAAAAGTTCAACCAATGAAGGTGTCCCATGGGTCTAGGGAAGCCTCATTGGAATTAAACCTTTTCCAGTGTTGAAAAACTCATATCTTTACAGCATTGGAGTCTTGTAAAATTTTCCCCTTATATAACACATTTTGAAAAGGAGTTGTTATCATTAGGGCAACCAAGATAGTTTTCAATATTCTCCTAACTTACAAGGCATTAAGGATGCACATGGTACAAACATGCTATCAAAAAAGGATAAATGCAAAGCTTAGTTAGTAGCAAAGGGTTACTCCCAGTTACAGTGTTTGTTGATATTTTTTCTCTTGTTCCTAAGTTTACTTCTATTATAATTATTATATCTATTGTACTAATTTTGATCTTGAAGTAGAACAAAAGGATGTGAACATAACATTTCTTTTAGTAGATTAGTTACAATGGTTTGACGAGGGCATTTCTTGGAAGATGTGGTGGCTCTAAGAGGAAGAAAAACATTGTACCAAAATATTTTGAAGTGATTGACCAATGGATTCATATTCCTCCACCATGGCATCAACCCATACATGTTATTCTATTGATTCCTTGAAAGAGGATGGTTTAGTCTCTATAAGCTCAGTCATTAGAGCGATGCAGCTAGTGTAACTCTTAGGTGACCTCCTTTACCTGCACAAATTTGAAAGATGGATGTGAAGACCACCTTTCTCAATGGCATTGTTGAGGAAGAAAGTTACATAGAGTAGGCATAGGGATTTGAGACATATGACTGGGAGATATGTGTAGACTCAAAAGAGCCTTGTATGTATATATGGAAGATATGCACATATCTTCCGTATATGCACCATTTCCATATATGTGCAATTTATGGATATGAAATTTACGCATATACAATGCAGATACATAAATGATGTGTATATACTAAAGATATGCACATTTAAGAAATTTAGGTATAAACCGAAGATATGTGCATCTCTTTCGTATATGCACAATTTCTGTATATGCGCAATTTCTGTATGTGGAAATTGCACATATACAGAAATTGTGCATATACGGAATATATGTGCATATCTTCCGTATATACATAACTTTATTATATGTTCAAATTTCTGTATATGTGCAATTTCTGTATATAGAAGTTGTGCATATATTGTAGATTCACATATATAAAGGACATGCATATACGGAAGATATACACATATAAGAAAGTTACGCATATATAGAAGATATGTGCATATACGGAAGTTGCGTATATACAAAAGATCCACATATTCAAAAGTCATATATACTAAAGTTTCACATACATGGAGGTTATGTGTATATATGGAATTTGCACATATACCTGGAAGATATGTGAAAAATTTCGTATATACAAAAGATATGCGCATATCTTCTGTATATACACAATTTCCGTATATGAAAAATTTCCATATATGGAAGTTGCACATGTATGGTAGGTACACACACATAAAAGATGTACATATATGGAAGATATGCATATATAAGAAAGTTACGCATAAACGGAAGATATGCACATATCTTCCGTATATGCACAATTTTCGTATATGTGCAAGTTTTGTATATGGAAGTTGCACATATATGGTAGATGCACATATATAAAAGACGTGCATACACGGAAGATATGCACTTATAAGAAATTTACGCATCTACGGAAGATATGCGAATATATGGAAGTTGCGCATATACGATAGATGCACATATACAAAAGATGCACATATATGAAAGATATGTGCATATCTTTCGTATATGCACAAAAATGCAGCCTCTATATAGGCGCAACCTCTGTGTATACACATCTTCTATATATACACAACTTTCGTATATGCACATATCTTCTATATATGGATAAAATTTTATATTTACACATATATGAAAGTTGTGCATATACAAAAGAGATGCACATATATGGAAGTTGCACATATACGAAAGATATGTGATACAAAAGATGTGCACATCTTTAGTATATGCGTAACTTTTGTATATGTGTATATCTTACATATATGCACTTATTTAGTATATGTTTATTTATTCCGTATATGTTCATATTTGGAAGTTTCACATTTATAATAGATGTGCATATACGGAAGTGATGTGCATATACGAAAGTTGCGCATATAGGGAAATTGTACATATACGAAAGATATGCGCATATCTTTTGTATATGCGAAACTTTTCTATATGCACATATCTTCCAGGTATATGTGCAACTTCATATATACACATAACCTCCATGTATCTAAAACTTTAGTATATATAAATTCCATATATGTGCATCAACTGAATATGCGCAACTTCCATATATGCACATATCTTCCATATATGTGTAATTTTCTTATATGTGTATATATTTCATATATACATGTTTTTTATATATGTGAATCTATAGTATATGCGCAACTTCCATATACAGAAATTGCGTGTATACATAAATGTGCACATATAAGAAAGTTATGTATATATGGAAGATATGCACATATCTTTTGTATATGTACAATTTCTGTATATGTGTAGAAATTTCACATATACGGAAACAAAGAGCGACCAGATTGGCATGTTCTCGCCTTCATCACAGATGATGCTACTGCAGAAATTGAAGCATTGAGGTGATGTGTTTATTATTTTTACAAGAGGCATAAAAAATATTGTTAATGTATAATCTCACTAAAAATTATGTTATTGCAGGTCTACGATCAAGTGCAAAGTATTATTATGTGAGTGGCATGTTCGTCGTGCATGGTTGAAAAATGTTGGAAACAAGGTCCAAGGGAGGGAAAACCAAATAAGCATTTTTCGTGATTTAGGAGATATCATGCACATGTGTAAAGATGATGCATCTGTGAAAAAGAAAGTTGAAAGCTTATTTGAAGAATTCAGTGAACAAAAAAGATTTTTGGAATATTTTAGAAATACTTGGTTAGCCAACAATAAAATATGTAAGCTTCTTATTGGTGGTTTTAATGACTCTATGTTTCATGTTATATGTATACTTATTAATATATAACTAATAAATTTCTTTCTACAGATATGTGGGCAAAAGCATACAGAGATTTTCCACATTCAAATCAAGATACGAACAATGCCATTGAATCTTACCATAGGTATATCAAGGAAAGGTACCTATGTGAGAAGAACAATGCATGCCACAGAAGGTTTGATTGGTTAATCTATGTTTTGTTGACAAAGGTTGTATTATATTACAATCATATGCACCGTTTAAAAGAAGCTGGTTTTGTACGACCTAGAAAAATACAGGAACAATTGAATTCATCCAAGTGTAGAGCTAAGAAAATCCCAAATGAAGATTGTGTGCCTGATTAAAAGAGTAATGACTATTGGGTTCGTAGCCAAAATAAGGATACTCGTGACATTTGGTACAATGTCATATATAAGGGTTCTAATCTACACTTCTGCAATTGCAATTGGGCCTTGAATGGAAATATCTGTAAACATGTATTGAAAGTTGAGATGTTAGTGAGTAACACTATTTTGGGTGAAAATGTAGCACGTGGTGTCACTGATCCCAGGACAGAAAGGCCTAGAATTTTATTTGATTTGAATGAAACACCTATATTGGGCCCAGAAATCCAAACAGAGCTTTCGCCATGCTTTGATTCTCCTACCAATCTGAATTATCATAATGAAACAAGCATTGATAATTTAGAGAATTTCTCATACAATGTTGAATTAACCAATGTACGACAAGATAGTGCATTCTCTGAACATGATGAGATGAAACGTGTTAACTCATCAACCCTTGAGAAATTGAGATCCATAATACCTACAAATTTGGAACAAGCATATGCATTGAACAACTTGGTAGACAAAGCATGTCAAGAATACAACAAAATGTTTTTCAATACTATAACTCCATCCAAGATCACTACTAAGAGAAAACATAGTTTCTTGAGTCCAGTAAATAAAAAGAGGCGATGTGGTCGCAAGTCAAAATCAGGGACAGATAATCTACAATTTGAAAGGGTTGGATGAGTTCATACAAGGAAAAAAAGAATGGATGAACAATTGGGGTCAACTTCTCAAAAACAAAGAAATGTGGACCACGCGCCTGAGATAATACAAGATTCTATTATACCCAATATTGGTATGGAAATTTCATGCTATGCATTGTTTTATGTTAAGTGCGATATATTAGCATGTTCAACATTTTTGCATGACTATATGAACTATTTTTATTGTTACAGTTGAGGGACCCACATCTCACAACATTCCAAGTTGTCGAATTCGTTTATTTGATGAACGTGCTAATGAAAAAAGATCTAGCATTGGGAACACGGCTTCAACCATTAACACCCCAATATCCTCCCCAAGGGTGCTCCCCCTATTGCTGAACCAATTAGGATGTGTCATCGCCCACACCCACCACCTTTTTCCTCCATAAATTCTTCAATGCCTATAACCACCTCTGTAATACCTTCCCAATGCTCACCCCTACCCTTCAGTCATCAACCATTCTCATTTTTTCAATCGTCCACCCTTAACATTCCAATTTCCCCCCCTAGGTTAATCCCCCAGCCTAGAGTGATTCCCACTATCGTACAACCGGTGGGGGTGTATTGTCGCCCACACCCACTACCTTTTCCCTATTTCACATCCACCATGCCTTTATCTAGCACCCTTGAACCATGCCTATATTTGTCACCAAGTGCTCTGCCATCTACACAGGAAGGGTTGTCTTCTCCATTGCCTCAAAACCTCACGGTGAGAACGAGTATTTGATCAAAATATCATTGTGAATTAATGAAATTGATTATATTCCTTTCAATTTTTACAACTAATTGATTATTGTAATTTTTTGCAGAGATATCAATTTGGAAATCCACCTGGGAGTGCCAAGAGGGACGAGGGTGACTTATAGATCCATACTTTAGATCGATCATGATGTTGTTTTTCCATTATGTCATTTATGGGCATGAGATTCCATTATTTATGTTGGAAATGATGTTCTATTTTGTAAAAAAAGAAACATGTATAGTTGGACCTATGGTCAACAAAAATACTTAAATTTATACTTGTGTTGATGACAACATCTTCATTGAATTTTAAATCGTTATGTGGATGCAATGTTATATTCTATCAATGTTACATTACTTTTGATGAATAGTTGTAATAGATTTTTCGTTTATTATTTACAAATTATCAAGTTTATAAGTTAAGTTACTTATATATTTATATCTTATTTGATGTTTAAAAT
>APFE030121301.1:2706-47784 GCA_000404065.3 Pinus taeda
CATAATGGATATTGTATTAAGTTTTTGGTTAAACTAGTATTAGTTTGGGTTTGATTTTTTTTTGCAAAATTTCTATGGTTGAACATTACACTTTGAAATTTATTGTTTTCTAAAAATAATTTAATTTATTTATCTGTCATTTAACTAGCTATTAAATCAAATATGTTATTGTTGATTGCCTAGTTTAATGAACCATTTCAATAATGATAATGTACTTGTGGTCAGGACATAAAACCTTATTATATTACATCTTGTGAAAGCTATGAGTTCTTAAAAAAAAATTGCATAGTTGACTACCAACTGAACAATGTGTCGTCAAAATTTACATAGTTGACTACCAACTGAACAATGTGTCGTCTTTAGCCTTTGTAGCAAGGCAACTCTAGTTGTACAACATTGGTGATAACATAAGTCTTTCACCTTTCCTTTCCAAATTATTTGTACCCGTGAATGGACTCTTCTTATAAAATATATTCACCTTGAAATGACAATGGAAAACATGCTTTTGAAAAAGTTAATGACAATTGGAAAGGTAAATGGAGAGTTGTTGTTGTAATCCTCTAATGAATTTATTTTCTGAGTACAATTCCACAATTTTTCAATAAAAAAATCACAGCTTTAATAATTAAAAAAATTAATTTTAGACTCTCACAATAAGTGGATTTAAGGTATTTATTTTTGTTTTAAAAGAAATCTCATACTTTATTCTTTAAGTTTTTATTGAACGAGGAATCGAGAACTATTAAAAAAAATCATTATTTAATAAATTAAATTTATATTTCATGATATAAGGTTAAGTTAATCTTTATCATTAATTATTTAATCATTTATATAACAATATGTTTTAACAACATTTAATACTAAATGTTTATAGTTTTCAATTTTTAATATTATAAAAAAATGTATTAACACTTATTTAGGTTAGAAATAAATAATTTGTAATGGAATTATGATTAATGCACATTCATATATAAATAATTATATGCTAAATTTGAATCTTCTTAGCATAGTGAAAGACATCCACATAAGATAAAAATGGTCGCCAAATATATCTTATTAATTTTATTCAAATCTTTAAAAAAAATGATACATTAGATACGTTTTTAAATATAAAATAAATACATACAAAAGTATTTTAAAAATATGAAGATGAATATTATAAAAAAGGAAGTATGTATACTATCTCCTCCAATGGAATGGATATAGTTATAGTAAAGACAAAATCCAATCCATGTTAATATAGATGGCAATGTTTCCAACCATAGATTTAACTATTGACTTGGATATCCATGTTCTTAGGTCAATGTAGACATTTTATTTATCCTTCACAACTAGTATATTTTTCTTCTAGACAACCACCTAACATTTGACAACTTGCATATTTGTTTATTAGGCGTACATTTGCTGACACATATTGACTTGCATATATTTGTTGTCTACGGTTTTCAACCAATATTTAATTATCAATGACCCTACACCCTCACAAAATGCTTATTTTTCTTATCAATCACATTTGAACATCTAATTATTTACTATTAATGTGTGCAAGTCTTTCCATCTAATTTAACTATATTTAAAGTAAGTAGTAAAAACTAACCACCATCTAACATTTATTTTTTAAACATACCTTAAAATCTAAAAAAAATATTTAAATATAAATTTAATAATAAATTTTTTGAACTAGGTTATGATATAATATTTATAATTCATAACGTGTTTGGTACAATTCTCAAAGTATTTGTATTTAAATATAAATTCAATAATGAATTTGTTTGAGTTAGCTTCCTCATATAATACTTACAATTCATAACATGTTTGGTACAATTCTCAAAGTGCCCTTTTTTTTTAATTCAAAACGATTCTTATTTTTGAGGGAGATTCCATGATATAATACTGATAATATACTTATAATTCACACACTCTGCAATCCTTAGAACGATTTTTAGAATTTAATATTCATAAACAATCTCCAGAAAATGTAGGTTAAGTGTGTCAATTCAAGTTTGATATTAAGTGTGCTATTTCAACCTTGATAAAATTAAGTTGTAAAAATAAAATTAAAATTATTTTAGGTTAGGGTATTTATTTATATTATAAATAATATAAAGTATAGTTTTATTTTAATTTGGGATATATCATAAGTCAAGATATCAAATTTTTCAAAATGCAATTATTTTTGAAAAGCATGACTTGAAAATAAATTACACTTTAAAATAATTTATATATGTTTTTAATAATACTACTATATTTTATAAATTTCACATTTTATATATAAAAATATTCATGTTAAATTTGATTAAAATGTTGATTTAATTATTATAAAATGTTCATGGAATATTTAAATAGTAATGGGGATAGAAGTTTAGATATTTTCAAAAGTAATTATAACAATTTTGCAATTAGATTTAATTAAAAAAGTTATAAAATAAAATAAAAATAAAATATTTATAAAATATTTTGATTGTGCAATGAGTTAAAGTTTTTGGGCATTTAGTATCAATATTGTCACAAAGTTTATTTACAAGCTAATAATATTCATGATAAAATGGAAATGAATATTCGTGGTTAAGAATATTGTTACAATGTAAGTTTATTGTAAGTATTGAGTTTTTATGCACTTATTAATTAAATTTAAATATGGTTATGGTTACATAATGATTATTTTAATTTATATGATAAAATGGATCTTAATTTATAGCTACTACATATATGTCATATAATTTTAATGTGATAAGTATATTATGATTTTCTTTTATAAAAAAGATGGTTTGTAATTTTATTAATATAAACAAAATTACATTATAACAAAATTAATCTTATTAATTTTATCACTTTTAACTTTTTATTATTAATTGAGTCAACATTTAAATGTTTACATTCATTTTCTCCCTCATATTGGACTCTATATTAGTTTTAACCTTTTATTAATTTTTAATTGAGCCTACATGTAAATGTTTACAAACATTTATACCTCTAGAACATCACCCCGTACTAGGTTCTAGAGTGCTTATGCATAATTATTTCTTCTAAATAAATTGTTTAATTAACTATGCCCTATTACACACACACACACACACACACACACACACACACACACACAATCTAAATATTTATGTTATGGTCATAAATGAAAGATGTGGGTATGTTATAGTTGTTTCCTTTATATCAATGATTGGAATTTCCAATATTAACTGCAGTGCATCACTAAATCTATGTTTACCTTTTTCACATTTACCTAATGCAATTATAAAACTACCATACAAATTATCAAATAATAAATGGCATTGTGTGAATAAATGTTTACCTTTTCACATTTACGTAATCTAATTATGAAATTACCATGCAAATTATCAAAAAAAAATGTCATCATGTGAATATATGTTCACTTTTTCACATTTACTAATACAAGTATAAAAATAACCATGCAAATGATCAAATAAAAAATGACATTAGATGAATATATGAGTTTATAAAAAGAATAATTGCGCTAGAGAATTATTTATTTATTTATTTGTAAGGAGAATTTCTATTACTACAAGGAATATTTTAACATCAAAGATACTTCAAAATATGTCCAGGGCTCTCCCTTGGGAGGCCGGAGGGGGAGAGGATAGACCAGACCCAAAATTGTACCCTTCAAAGGGTCAACAAAGAACTAAATATCATAACTTAGTTGAAACAAAACATGATTATACTAGAAGTTATAGCCATGTGCTCCCAAACACATGATGTGAACGAAAGAAAGACAAAGACAAAATACATTATAAACTCAAGGAATTGGTTCTAAGTTTGAACTAGATACTGGGATTGGGCTTACTTGATCTCCAAGGGGTTTTGGTGACGCCAATAGGAGTCCCAAGTGTCGTTCAATGCGACCTAGTGTTCAGTCCATCTTGTCAAATCTACAATCATTACATCTCAAATACCGATGAAGATGGTCCAGTGCCCAGATCATATCTCATCTCACTTCCTAGTCGTCCATAATCACTTAATCCAAGAGAAATTTTAGTTTCCATATATATTGACAACCTACATGTATTGACTTGTTTTGGTTTGCATCTGGCCAATATATGGGGCCCAAGGTTCCCATTCTGCCCTGACCATTGCATCTAGGATTTTCGCACATTTTTTACTTGCTTCTTGTTCTGCACGGTGTAGTTCTTCCTATACATGTTGAGGGATTTGATCCCTGTATCAAGTTGTGGTTGCTTCCACCTCGTCTTGGAGGTTGTTGTTATGTCATCTGCCTAGTGATGTTAAGGCTGCAAAACCCCTTCTCGTCCAACCCCTTTCTCATGGCATAGTGGTGCTACTTGCTAAAAAGCATGCTGGGATTTGGGATCTCCTTTTCCGAGTACGATTGAATAGCGCCAACTAAGAAAGGATACTAGTATTATGATTTTCCATACTAGATTGTTCCACACCTTGATTTTTGTGACAATGTGGTTTCATTTTTCTCCTGGCAAGGGTGCTTATATGGTGAAGATCTAATATTATGCCCATATTCCATGTCCACTGGCCTTCCAGAGTGTAGGGGGTGATCATAATTTGTGTCCAGCTCCCACTTGTTGGAATATACAAATCTTTTTCGCCCAGTCGAATTCCCCAAAGCACCTTGTGATTAGTCCTAGGACCTTGACCCCAGACCTAAGTCCAATTCACCCACTAGAAATATAATTCAAATGTCTGCCCACACCGTTCCCTCCATCACCACTCTTATAGGATGGAAGGCATGAAAAACATAATCCCTCCCTTCTAGACCTCGATGAACCAAGATTTTATTCCCAAATAATTCCAAGTGTATTCTAAGGTTCTTCAAGCATATATTTGTAACTAGTGCATGCTGAAGAAGATTGCCTGTGAGTGAGCTATCTAGTTCTGCTCTAACCTGATTATCCCTTCTAACATCAACAATTCTTGAACCCGCAGAGAGAATAATGACAATGACATTGCAAATATAAATTACAACAACTGGGAGAATGTTAGTTACCTAGGGGAGGTGTATTGAGAATTTACAACTGGCCCTGGAACCACCCCTTCATCTAGTCCATTGTCTTTTGTTTTTCCCCCATGGACTGAATGAGTAGGTGTGAGGCTACTAGCTCCCACTCCCCCTCGAGACTATGCGTTTAACACCTAGAGATGTCCCCCCCTTACAATGCAGCTACACTAAATTCAGATTTGGCCTCTCCTTGCCAGCTCCCTCATGATTACTCCATTAAAATTTCTACATTCTCCTTTTATTATTCAACCTGCCACTTTCTGTAGCATCATACCTTGTGTTACCACTAATCTAATCCCATTAACGAGCTTCCTATGCCTCTTGCATGGAAAATATAAACCCCATGATTCTACCATCCATTGCACAAAGGTTCCAACCGATGTCCATTCGTTGGCATACCTACCCTTGGTGAATCACCTGATGACTTAAATTTAGCGAATAATCTCGTATTTTTGTAGGTATGTTTTTGGAGATCATCCCCTCCTATTCCATTGATTATTGACTAACAAAATTAACCTTCACACTACACACCCCCTTCATTCCCTTTATCACATACATTGTTTGACGTGACATAAATTACATCCCATAAGGCTCTATTCTACCAACTTGTACCATTTGTGGGGATGTGTTGCCACATTCCCCTACCTAGTGGTTAGGTGGGGCGATTGTAGGAAGTTAGCCCAAAGGTCACACTGGGGGGGGGTGAATCAGTGTGAGGTCAATTCCACAATTTCACAATCATACATCCATATAGCAATGAACCATAAAAATTATGTCATTAGTTATAATAATGTTTCCTCATATAAGAAATATAATAAAAATCCATCACATCACAAAGAGATATAAATTTTTAGGTGGAAACCCATTCGGGAGAAAACCAACAATCTTCTTCTTGTTTATCTTGAATTCAGTTACATCAATTTGTAGGCTTTGACATACTAGAGGAAACTACCCCCAAGGAGTGCAAGTTGCCACTTGTGGTAGGATACAACTTTATTGAGGCAATAACCTTGAAAGATGCAAGAAACTGTTCATGGTATGCTACAACCTAATTGAGGGTCCAACCTCAAGAATGAGTAGGCTTCAACTTGCTCTAGGCTCCAACCTCAATAATGGTTAGGCTCCAACTTGATTGAGGCTCCAACCTTGAGAATGAGTAAGATTCAACCTGCTCTAGGCTGCAACCTAATTGAGGTTCTATCCTTAGTGGAGGCACCCACCTCCTTCTTCAAATTCCTTATGGACCTCTATTTCATCTCATTTTCAAATTAGATCCACTGTCATCATATATCACTGAATCTACTTATAAAGAGATTGTCACAACCTATACCACCATCTCAACCGGCACATACTATCACTATAACCTGCAAGCACTATTACTGCCATAAACTCCATCAACCTACAAACATTGTCACTACTAAAAACTGTAAACATTGTTGTTGCTCATACTCTGCTTCAACTAGCTCAATAATCTGGTCACTCAAATGCCTTCTTGGAATTTTATTTTCACCATGTATAAAAATTAATATATCTTGTTCATAGATTCTCAAAGATATGTCCAATAGATTCTATCCATCAAAATAGTTTCAAACGAACTTCACATATTTCTAGTTACACCTGTCTCTGATTCTTGAACATCAAACTTCTTCCAGAATCAAATTTGGACTAATATTGAGCCCAAAAACCCAAAACAATCATATACAATTATATACCAAGTTAAATATTTTATGAAAGATATTTTTACAGGCACATCTTAATAGAATATCTAGCAATGGCCACCGGTGGTTAGCTAAATGTTAGACAAAATGGACCACATATATAAAATCATTATTATTATTTGTTGACTTGTGTGACTCAAACCAAGGACCAAGGACAAATCACTAAAGTTCCTTACCAATTCCATTGAATGATGTTACTTGATATAATATGCTCGCCTATTTGTATTATGACATGGTTAGTCTAATTCATATTAAGGAGATGGAAGTCCTTTTCACGTCAAAGGTTTCAAATTGATGCAACCAATCATGTACGCAACCAAAACCAGTGTGGTCACTCATGTATCAATGTAGCCAATATCGAATTAATATAACCACAATAACTTGGGATCTTATGGATGTGTTATTGTGTTATGTGATCAACGTGTTCTTGGCCTCTCAGGATTTTATGGTCGACAAAAGCTTGAAAACAGATGAAAGTCATTAAACTTTGGAGGCCATTTTCAGGAGATCTACTCAACCTTTTTCTAAGTCGTTTATTACGGCAGGTTCCTGAGTCTGAGCAGAAGCTATTGTAGCCAGCTAGAGGCTCATTTATATTTTTTAAGACATTTGAAGCTACTAAAATTGGCCTCCTCACTAAAGATCACGGGACCAGAGACGTATTCCATACCTTGGACGAACTTTGTTATCAACTCTCTCATGCATTTTACTTGTGTTATTGTCCTTTTTACATTTTCTACAATTCCTCCAATTTCTTCACACTTTTATTATGTTAATGCAATTAAATGGCAATATAACATGCAAATACACTTGGGAAATTTTTGAACCAAATTCATTTACGAAAAATCTTGGATCAAGTGGTATCAGAGTGATTTGACAGTTTGGCTTATGAGTGTGCATGATCACCAGGGACAAGCTTAATTGAGGTGAAGGAATGCTTGTGGAAGGAAATCTAGAGATTGGATTAAGAAGACAAATAGCTCAAAGTGAAGAGTTGGATTTAGAAGGTAGAAAACATCCTTTCATATTTTAAGCAACTTTCTTGGATGCTTTCATGTGTTGATTTTTCCTTGGCACTTCAGAATCTGGTTATGTCGAAAACACGATCAGAAACACGCTAAAATGACATAACACAAGAATTTTTCACACTAGAAAACATACAATAGTAAATCAATATAGTGCACAAGATAATTTTAACAAACCCAAAACTTATATTACAAATTTAACACAAAAAACATAGGACTCTCATACCAGGGATCATGGCCCTTACAATTAGCCTTGATACAATAACAACTAGGGATTGATGTGAACAATGTATGACAACCAATATACCCTTGAATAAGACACACTTGACTTAGTTTTTGAAGGAATGTTCACACCAAGCCTTTTATTCCATGTACCTTGAACATCTAGCAAGTCCTTTGCCACTTCTACTACTACCCACAAGTACTTATGATACTCCATAAATTCTTACATCTTTAGCTGACCAATATTCCGTCTGTCAATCCCTTAGTTTCTCTAAAGGTCATTGAACACAAGTTCTTCTTCCACTGCCTTCTAAAAAAATTCTTGCTACCCCAAAATGTTTGAACTTAGGCTAATCAAAATGACCACTAACTGTCCACTTGCTCCACCAAGGTGACTGTACTTAGGACTTGCATAAACAGCCCTTAGAATAATCTTCTTTCACACCAAGATGATTTTACTTTGAGGCTTACTAGGACAACCCACTTAACAATGACTTGTTACACAAAATTACATCAACTAGGGCACACTTGGAAACCCAGACAATAATGATCTTATATCATAAAATCATTGTAACTAGGGCATATAAACTATTGTCCAAAACTCATATGGACAAAGATCCACACTTAGAAATTTCATCAACCATAAGGCCAAAAATTTACCTCCTTGAGAACTTAACAAATATCCTAAGGATCCATTTGAACTTTTGGGCATAATTCACAACCATCTACGACCCCCATAGCTAGGGTTACATCAGACACAAAATAGTCCCTCACACATTCTAATTTTCTCCCATACATACCTGTGTTCCTTTACTGCTCTTAGAGAAGAACTCGTCCTAGCATACCACCTCAAACAAGGGTCTCGAACCTCTCTTCAAGCATAAAAATTATCCTGGTTACCACATAGATTATCACAAAACTTATGGAACATAATCATGCCCAAAATTACCACAAACAAACCTTCACTAACTCGGCCAACTAGATCACAATACAAAAAACCAAACACGTCCTCCTCTCCTTGCTAATTCGACTCCTTTTGAAGTTTGCAATCTTCTTGTGAAGTCTTCTTGATGACATTCCCTTGTGGATGCCTAATGACGTCCATTTCACCTCTATTGATAGGTTTCATGAGCAGTGTCATTCTACACCAAGGGTCATGTCTTATAGGCCAAGCCAACATGAGACTACACATAAAATCCCAACTAACATTAGAGATAAAATTCTCTCCATTTGATTTTTTCCACATTGTTGAAGCCCTAGGTTCCCCTTAGCCTTTAAAGGGTGCCCGTCATGCTTCTAATGATTAAACAACTAATTTTCACTTTGGTATTGTGCCCACAAATTTGGGTACAAATCCCACCACTTGGGTACATTTCCCATGAAGCTCCATTTTAGTGGCTCAATTCCTCACAAACCCAATACCCCAAGGGTTGTGGGAGTACCTCCCAATATACACATTTCAACACTCCCTCTTAGTAAGGGAGTTACCTTCACCACTAGGAAGTATATTTCCATCATCGGCAACACTAGCCCAATCTCTGGCATTCACCATTGCAACATACATTGTAGAATGATCGGTAGGGTCCCTACCACTAGAAGTTTTCTACTTCTTCTCCTGAAATTCTTTTAGATCATTCCGTGGTTCCTCCTTGCCAATAGAAGTCTCCTTATTCCCCACTGACCATGCCCTCTTCTTGGGTTGTGGATTCTCCCTATGAACCTACATACTCCCACTCAAACTTGACTCCCTCTGAGTCTCTCTAATCTACTTCTTCTCCTGATCTATAGGATTTCTTTTCAACCAGTATAGACCATGCTCCCTAACTCCAATGATAGCTCCAATAGATTTAGAGCCTTTGGTTATGATATTTTCTTTTCCATCCTATAAAATCACCTCAAACCTCTTTGCCTCGATCATTGAGATAGAAAACATGTTATATCTAAGCTTCAATACCCATAGTACGTGTTGAACTCGTAAAAACCCACTTGAATCCATCATGAATTGTGCAACATATGACCCTCTGACAAATTTTTGACTCTTGTCACCAACCTCCATGTGCAACTTCGAGTCCAATTTAGTTAGAGTCTCAAAACCTTCACACGAAATTTTCATATGCTTCGATGTTTTTTTATCCACACACCATGCAGTCTTGGCAATGGAACCCTTAGAGAAATGAGAAACTAGAGTAAAGTACTCCTTGAAAGTCCTTTAGAATTCATCCATATGAGAAGATGTAGTATCCCCAACTACTTCCTCCCCCTTCCTCTTCTCATTTTCTCCCTTCTTTTTCTACAAATATTTTCTCACATAATGACCATATTCACCACATGTATAACACTTCAACTTGATCAAGTCCTTCCTCACCTTGCCCTTCATCTTCCCCACAAGAGTTGCATTATCATCAAAAGTCTTCTTCTTCTTGAGAAGGTACTCATCTCACAATTGTTCTTGGATGAAGTCATCCCATAACCTGTTCCAATCCAATAGCTTACCTCAAGCAACGATCTCTTTGATAAATTGTTTCCATTCCTTGGAAAATACCTTCAAAGTAGTCTTCACCATATTAGAATTAGGAACATTATCTCCTATGGAAACAATCTCATCTCGAACTTGAGAAATTATCACCAGATACAAATCCAAAATTTCACCATCCAACATCTTGGTCTTCTTCAACTTCTATCCAAATACTAACATTCAACTCTCATTCTTTTTCTGGAACAAATCTTGAAGGTATTTCTATATCTCACGAGCAGTGTTCTTCCTGGTTAGATGATTTATCAAGTGATATTTGACACCATTTAATATGATTGACTTTGCCTTCGTATCCAACTCTCCATACACTTCCAACTCCTTAGAATTTGTTGGTTTCTTAATTTCCTTGTCGGCAAACTCCCAAATCTTGTTCACCAAAAAGACCAACTTGATCCTTTTCTTCCAAGGACTATAGTTTGAAAACCCATCCAACCTATCCTCGTATCGTAAACCAACAACCAACTTTTCCATTGATATTATTCCTTTAACAACAAGGCAACCAACTCCCTCTTGAATTGTACACTATGCACACTCTAATTCAACTATCCCTTTGTTGTGGCCACAAATACCAACTACCACCCTATCAAAACCTGCCTTGGTAGCAATTTTGAATGGGTCCCCTAGAGGTTAATCTTGCATCTCTCCAAATGATCTATTTTACCTGAGGGATTTAGCTCTTTAGGGAGTAAAATATTCAATTCACAAATGGTTAAAGCCCCCTTAATAAATCCCTTGCATATAACCTTGTTTAAGCCCTTCATTCATATGCTCATCAAGATTTATTTAACCCACAAAACCTTCCATCGCATCATTATTCCCGTCATTGCTCTTTATAGCGAAAATGCTCAAAAACATGCGTAAATCCCCTTTTTTGCCTATCGCAAGCAACACTAAGACTTAGTGTGCACCATTATCTTCCAGACCCGACAGAAGTATTAACCCAAATTCATATATTTCGGGTTCAGAGCCATATCACATATCGCGATCGGCCGGGTCTTGGGGCTTATATATATATGGCACACCACTATCCTCCGGACTTGATGGCTTTATTAACTGTATTATATATATATATATCGAGTCTGAAGCTATATCGCATATCCCTATCGGCCATGCCCAACTCTTATATATATAAAGGCGTGCCACTGTATATCGGACCCGACGGTTTTATTAAACACGATATATATGTTTCGAGTCTAGGACCCCATCACTTATCGCTATCAGTGGGGTCTAGGGTATATATATATGGCACACCGTAATCACCTAGACCCGCCGATGATTATAGAGCCGGGCATATAAATTTTCAAGTCTAGTGGCCAGACTCGGGTTTTCTTGCATATTTCTTTGTTTTCGAAAGATATTGAGGGCGGGGTTTTTCTTGAAGGGAGTCTAACATTGCGAACCTGGACCAGTTTGCCTATTTATATATACATCTCCGAAGCTCCATCGCACATCGCAATCGGCGGGTCCCCGGGGTTATATATAAGGCGCGCAACGATATTCCAGACCCACTGATAATTATTAACTCGGATGCATAAATTTTGAAATCTAGCTGTATGGCCCGTCCATGGGATTTTTGGTTTTTTCTTGTGTTAAGTCCCTCCACCATTGATCTACCCTTTGTGGATCCAACCGTCCACGTAGATTTCAAGTGAACGAGTCGCTCAAGGAATACCCGTCTGAAAAGCGGTATCCTCTTTCCTCATAGCTACCACATGTCGCTTGAAGAATGTAATTGGGGGCCTTCCTCGCAATACCGGTTACCACTCGGACCCTTTCCAAAATACCACCTGGGCCGTTGTTTTGCAATGATTTTTAGTGTAAAGTGGATTTTCGCTTGCGGGACTTAATCAATGCATGGGGTTAAAAACCAAGGGGAAATTATTTTACAATTGTTCCTTTTGATGTTATAAGTGCTTCCTGAAGGCAAGATTTGTGTTTTTTAAGAATTTTTATCATATCTACATAATCATAGCTGATATGAATTATTTATGCAGGCAAATTCGAATAAACCTAGTAATGGATAAAGGTAAATTATATCAAGATGACACCTTTGCACCACCGGTGTCGATACTGCAAAACACACTCTGCAAAAGGGAATACAGACCACCATAGTGCATAATGAAAGCACTCCCTTAGTTCAGTAGAAGCACTCATGATATTGTTGTTCCATCAAGATGTCATCACTGCCATATACATCACAAAGCATGCTAGATGTGGCATGATGAGCACAACAGATTCTTCAGTTTCCTTCAGGAAATGACATAGAATGATAGCCACTCCACACAGTTGCAAAGAAATGATATGCAGTCCTTCTCTATTCCAAAGGCATCCATTCATTCCCCCAGGAAGTAGAACACTCCACCAAAGGTGACCTCGGCATGTCAGCAGTTTCACCAACCATTCTTATATGTACATGCTGATTTGTGTAATGAAAAGAAGGGAAATGAAAGGTCATGGGAGACTGAGGGTCATCGAGGGCTGCATAAGTATTACCTCTGGATAGGAGAAGAGGGCTTTTTGTTTGGATAAAAACAACTTTGATTTATTGTGAATAAAGAGGACTGTTTGGTTCAAGCAGTGGCTGTTTCAAATTTTGTTTCCCTTTTCTCTCATATGTTTAGGATCAGTATGTCATTGTTGGCATGAAGATAAATGTGATTTGCTTTGTGCATATTGTTAACCACCAATTCATGGTTGTTATTGCTTATTTGAATGCAATTCAAGAGCATTGATAATTCATGAAAGGTTGTTGATTCCAAACTTTGTTAAACATCAGTTGCAAGTGTTATTTGTATGGAAAGGAATGCATATTCCTGTATAAGTAATTTCATTGTGATCAGGACTTCATACATCATTGTTCTTATATGAACTAGTAATTGATTCATTAGACTTGGGATTTATATATGATGTTTAACATCCCTTTTTTTTACTCCTATAGGATAGATTAGGATAGTTAAGACTAGATTAGAGTAGCTTAAGTAGTTTAGATAGGATTTGATACATACAGGTTAGCTATTTTATTTTGTTGATTTAATTGAATTCTTCTTCCCATAAGCAATATCAACACATTTAACAGTTTACGGGGTCCATTAAAACCCGTTGGAACTAGCCATTCCAAACGAAAGCATGCCTAATTAGGGTTTGTGATTGGGTTAGTTCCCCTTGTTGGTATAGCGAAAATTCGCCATGTCAACAAATTGGCGCTAGAAGGAGGGTTGAACCGCCGTCCATATCTTTTTATGATTTCATTTATAAATGTCCGCATGGACTCAAAAAGATTAATACATGGATCGGGAAGGTCGAAAAGACCCTTCCTCTCATTCGGAAAAGCCTCATTTTGAAGAAGAGACAATGTGGGAGTATCCTGTCACTCAGGAACAACCAGTCAGAATACTTACTCAGGCTTACGCTCGTTCCCTCTCTTAGCTCCCCAACTTTCACTCTTTACCTCTAACAACCAAAATAAAGCCAAGGATCTATTCCATAAACGAAGAGACATCTGCAGCCCCGTCTCTTGAAGATATTGTGCTTGAATCCTTGCAAAGTATTGACACTCCCTGGGAAGGAAGAAATTCCTGAAGATCCACTCTATGAAGGTAATCCCTGGCCCAATTTGGGAAGTCTTAATAAAGGAAGCCTTGAAGAAACCTTCGACCAGAACATCCCTCTCCTCGATACGGCTAATATTCCTCAACTGGGTGGAAACCAACTCCCACCTCCTCCAGGAGCACTTCCTCCCTGGCTCGCCCAAAACACTATAGCGGTACCTAGGCAATAGCATCCCTTACCCAAGAATGCGGAAAAAGTACTGCCTAAATTTGACCCTGAGGAGGGAGACACTGCTGAAAACCATATTCATTCTTTCTTCTTGGCCATGCGCATGATGGGGGTAGCCGACGAAGATATAGTTTGTCACTTATTCCCTTTTACCTTGATTGGTGCAGCTTCCATATGGTACTTTAACTTGAGAACAGGATCAATCACTTCGTGGGCTACCTTTCAACAGGCCTTTTTAGACAAGTATGGTGATGAAAAAACCCTTGCAACCTTAGTTCTAGAACTATCCCATTTGAAAAATGGAAACCAAAGAAAAGGTCAAATATTTTAACATCCGGTTCAACATCGCTGGACCTACTGAGGAGCTGCTCATGGAATTCTACATCACTGCTCTCCCTGTCCCTATTGCAATGTGGGTCAAAAGGAGTAACACATAAAACTTACAAGGTGCTATCGATGAAGCAGTAAAAGTTGAGCATGAAATGCTCAGTCTCACAGCATGCCATCATACAACCGGAGAAAAGAAAACCTCTCAAGTAGCCAAGAAGAATAATGGGAGTGGTAGCAAAGGGGATGAAACCAAAGAAAAGGATACCACATATGTAGAAGGTTTGCATCGGATCATTAAGAAGTTGACAAATACAGTAATCGATATGAAAATGAATTCTGGAGAGAATACAAGCGGGATTGGAGGAGAGTATAACAATAGAAAACCTTTCAAACCTTTCTATCGTAAGAAGGTAGAAGGTGTTCATGGTCCACTTGCACTACCTGCTCCACCCCATGAAGGGAATTTAAATACAGAAGAGTTGGCCCTTATCGGATCGCTCTTAACCAAGAAGAACCTATAGTGGAGCTAGAGCCAGAACAAGAAGATGAGGAAGAATACCAAGTAGAAGAGCCCCTGGAAGAAGAATCTCAAATCAACGTATTGTGGGATTTCTATACAAATGAGAATGATGATGACCAAGGAGACAGTATGGCAGAAATCCACAGTAATGAAATCCAAACACGAAGCAAGGGGCCACTTGCAGGTGTGATGAAGCCTGTAGATCAGACCAAGAAAGATGTTCGCCCAGTGAAGGCACCCGCTCCCAAAGTCCCTATTGAGAAGAGTAGACCTAGTGGTCAATCAAAGAATACCCTAGTTGCAAACCATCCAGAGAAAGAAAATGCATCTCCCACTGCAACGAAGGCGACTCAAATGGTAAACTCCCACCTAAGAATGGAAAAACCAATATGTTTACTCCGCCCTATCCTATTTATAACATTGACTACAATATTGTGGATGATCTTAAGAAATCTAGGGATAATATCACATACTTTGATTTGCTGAAATTAACGCAGCAAAGAGATTTTCTCTTGAAAGCTATGAATGAGCAGAACTACAAAACCCCCACCATCCCAAGCAGCCAAACCCAGAAGTCAATCTCCAGACCTGTTAGTACTCCCAGCGCAACCCAAAAGCCATCATCCATGGAACCCACCCTATCAAAAATGAATCGAAACCCCCAAGATGTCAATGCAGCGATGATAGGAAGGAAACCAAAATCCATGACATCCCCTTTCTTAATCACATTTTAAATCTTCAACATGAACGTACACAATTTCTTGGTAGACTAAGGTGCCTCATCCACTTTGATGCCTTACATTGTTGCTAAAAAACTTCATGCGATACCTGAGAAATCTGGAACCCGAATCATGCAATTAGACAGGACAAATGTGAAAGTAATTGGGGAATTGAAAGATGTGTTGATCCGGATGACTGCTAAACCACAATACACACAAGTCATTGATATAGTGGTAGTCGATATACCTGAGGCTTATGGAATGCTGCTTAGTAGGGATTGGTCAGCAAAACTAAATGGATATTTCTCAACTGATTGGTCCCATCTCTTGCTGCCTCAGAAGGGAAAGGGTGATATGCTGAGAGTTGATCGTGAAAGATAAATTAAGTATGTAGTAATGGAGCTAAATGGTCCCAATGAACCTGTAATGTTTACCAACTCTATCCTTGGGAATTATAGTTTCAGTGTTTGTGCCACATAAACTTGTTTTGGAGAATTCCATGCAGAAATAACTGAAGAAACTGCAATAAACACAGAGTTGGAAGCTCTCTCCTGTAATCCAACTGATGAACCACCTTGTAATATAGTAGATGATATAACTATTTTCGTAGGAAGCAATTCAATTGATGTAACACTAGACTCTATATTTTGGACACTTTTTTTTTATGGCTCTAACTACCTTGAAGGTGCAGGTGCTAGGAGCGTTCTAGTTGATCCACAAGGGAACCAACATCTGATGGTCAATCAGTTGGAATTCACGTTCACCAACAACACGACAGAATATGAAGGCTTGCTGCAGGGCCTGAAGAAGGCCATTGATATGAAGGTGAAAAATCTTAAAGTTTTTGGTGACTCACAGATAATCGTGGATCAGGTAAGGAAAAGGCTACACTGCAATTCGCCACACCTGGTAAGGTACCGGCATGAGGTATGGAGCTTAATTAACAATTTTTATTCTTTTAATATCACATACATACCTCGAGGGCAAAACCAAGATGCCAATCTCATTGCTAGTATGGCTGTTAAACGTTTGCCTGATTTCATATTGATGAAGAATAAATGTTATGTTGAATTGATTTTTAGACCATCCATGCTTGATAACATCTCAAATTGGCAAGTGTTTGAAGATGACGAGAAAATCCTTGAGTTTTTGCACTACGAGAAGTCATTCAAGAATGCAGTCATTGATGAAAAGGAGCATGAAAACCTTATGAATGAGAGGGAAGATGAGGAAAAGGATCAGTCCAATATGATTCCCAAGTTAGTTGTCAAGATGGAGCACTTGTATGACCTGCATAGTAAATTCAAGAAGCCAACTAATTGCAAAATGCATAGCTCATATATGAAGTTCGAATCAGTCAACCTTGGGACCAAAGAAGACCCAAAAACTATTAATTTTGGCTTGGGATGCTCCTCACAAGAAAAGGCTGCATTTGTCAAGCTATTTAAAGAATACAAGGACGTCATTGCATGGACATATGGAGACCTAAAAACATTTGATACCAGCGTTATGCAGCATGTAATTCCTTTGGAAAAGGAGGCTAGGCCCTACCAACAAAATCTTCGTAAGATGCATCCAAGCCTAAAACCGTTGGTGAAGAAAGAATTAAAAAAAATGTTGGATGCTAAAATCATCTTTCTTGTTAGATATACATGCTAGGTAGCTAATCTCGTGCCAATAAGAAATAAAATTGGAGACATCAGGCTGTGTATTGATTTTAGAAACTTGAACAAAGCATCACAAAAGGATAACTACCCTATCCCTTCTATGGAACACATTCTTCAGTGCGTATCTGGGTCTAAAATGTTGTCCCTATTAGATGTATTTTTAGGATACAATCAAGTGTTAGTATCTAATGGGGATCAGCTGAAGACAACCTTCAACACTATATGGGGCACCTACGCATATCGTAAAATGCCTTTTGGACTTATTAATGCAAGAGCCACATTTCAAAGAGCTATGGACATAGCTTTCCGAGGGCTGATTAGCAGATGAGTAGTGGTTTACATGGATGACATCACTGTGTATTCATATCACAGAAGGGATCATCTTTATCACCCGAGACAGATTTTTGAAAGATGCCAAAGGTATGGGATATCATTGAATCCCAAGAAGAGCGCCTTCGCAGTCAAAGAAGGGAAACTACTGGGTCATATCCTCTCTAAAGAAGGGATTGTTATTGATCCTAAAATAATAGAGACCATCATGATAATACAACCCCCTACAAATAAAAAGGCCATGCAATCTTTCTTTAGGAAGATCAATTTTGTTAGAAAATTTGTCTCAGGTTTTGCAGAAATAGTGCACCCCATGCAGCTAATGATGAATAAATACGTTGTGTATAAGTGGAGTGGTGAAGCTAAGAAATTGTTTCAATGAATCAAGGAAGCCATTGCATAAGCTCCTGCATTGGCTAGCCCCAATTTTGGTAAGGAATTCTTCTTGTACACTTTTGCTTCTGATCTTTCATATGCCGCAATTCTCACTCAGAAAAATGATGATGGCAATGAATTCCCTATTTCTTACATGAGTTCTAATCTCCAAGGAGTAGAACTAAACTACTCAAACATGGAGAAACAAGGCTGTGTAGTTTTTAAGGCCATAAAACTTTTCTTCCCTTAGTTATTGAAGGCCAGGACTAAAGTAATCATTCCCCATCCTGTTGTGAGAGCCCTCTTCATGCAGAAAGAAATGGGTGAATGAAGAGGGAATTGGATTACCGCACTTCAAGAATTCGACCTCAAGATTCAGCTAACAAAGATAGTTCGAGGGTAGGGATTGTGCAGGCTAGCAACAGAAACCTTGGTAGATAAAGAAGGGGCATCTAAAGAGCCAGAAGCATAGAGCATGCAAAACGAACAAATAGAATGCAGGGAGGAGCCCCTATGGATTAATGAAGCGTTGATATATGAACATGAGGCATCAGGAGCCCTTTTGGACCATGAGTCGTGGTATTATAACATACGCTTCTATCTCACACAGGGATCATGTCCTGAACACATGGATGCATCACAGAGGAGAGCGCTCAGATTGAAATCTAATCAGTATCACTTGGCCAATGACACATTATATAGAATAAATTATGATGGAATTTGGCTGAGGTGTTTGGAAAAGGATGATGGCAACCATGTATTGAAAGAAATGCACGACGACCCAGCAGGTGGTCACTTCGGCAAAGAGACCACTGCTCACAAAATATTAAGAGTTGGATATTATTGGCCCACAGTGTTTAGAGACTCGCATGCCTACGGTCGCAAATGCAAAGTGTGTCAAACTGCCGTAGGACGAGAAAGAAAGTCAGTTGTTCCCCTCAGACCTGTTATGATTTATCGCCCATTCCAGCAATGGGGCCTAGATATCATAGGCGAGATCACTCCAAACTCTTCACAACAGCATAAGTATATACTCACAACGACAGACTACTTCACTAGATGGAATGAAGCCATCTCAGTTCGGAAGGTAAACGAAAATGAGGTAATACCATTTGTCGAGAAATTCATTATCAACATGTATGGCATCCTTGACGCTCTCATATTTGATAATGCTTCTTACTTCTCATCACTGAAATTGACTAAATTTTCTATTGATAAATTAATTCACATTAGGTATGCCTCAAACTATTACCCCCAGGGAATGGAGTTTCAGAGTCCTCAAATAAGAACCTCATATGCATAATACATAAATCTATCACTGACAACCAGAGGAACTAACACAACGCTCTAACTAATACCCTTTGGGCCGATAGGGTCACCCCTAAAGTGACCTTAGGAAACTCCCCATACTTCCTCATCTATGGATAGGAAGCCATCTTGCCTCCAAACTTTACCCTTCCCTCCTTACAACTCTCCCAACCTTCAAGAGGAACCCCTTCAGCCTTACTTCGAGAGAGGATCAACCAACTGGTGATGTTGGAGGAATTGAGAGATAAAGCTAGAAATAAATTTAGAAATCACCAGATGATTGTAAAGAGGTGGTTTGATCGCCATCTGACAGGAGACAAAGATTACCAAATAGGAGAGCTAGTCCTGAAATGGGACAAGTTGAATGAGCCAAAAGGTAAGCACACGAAATTCCAACACTTATGGCTAGGCCCATTCCAAGTTGTCGAAAAAATTGGTCAAGGAACTTACAGGTTGAAAAATTTACAGGGAGAGACTGAAAAACTCCCTATTAATGGCCAACATTTGAAGAGATACTTCTAGTAGCCACCATATGGTTGTTACCTCCTGAGTAGGTTGGAATTCATTTTATTTTGTTGTTAGTTTAGTTGTATTTCTGTCTTTTCCTTTTGTTTTTTGCAAAGCTTATTTTCTTGCCATTTTGAATTACAGTCCTTTTCAACGAACTGATTTCGGCCCTCCCGTCTTGTTCTTACCTTTCTCAGATTTGCTCTCATTCACCACCTCCAGCCTTTCCCTTCCTCATTAACCTGATGATGATTTTTTTGTTTCTAAATCCATCATTACCTTGCAAATCAAACAAATTTTCAATCATCCCATGAGAACTTGAAAATCAGCTGTGGAATTCAAACCAAAACCACTCATTGGCATCTGTTGGGAATTTGGTAAGATTTGTTGATAACTTGGATATCTGGAGCATGTAGGGGCATCTTTATAAAACAAAAATGTGTAACTACAGCTGGACTGGCATGGAGGGACACTGCATTTTGAATAAATTCCACTCAGACCTAGCCTATACTTAGCTGTAAGGTTTGCAATCATTCTCCATTGGTTCCATCCACCACACTAAATTTTCCAATACTTGTTATCTATAAGTAAATATCCTTTCATGGCTAAAATCACTGTCATATACCATGTGGCAAATCCAGCTGTGCTCTAGTCCTTGTGCCTGAAACAGGAAGGACTTATTTAAAAGAAAATGAAATATCAAGTCCTTGTGCCAATCTAGAAGGACAAGTTGTTTGGGAAGTCGATTAGAGTAAGGACTGTTGCTCGGCTCAGAGTACCAGTTGACACAACAAGCCCAAACTTGCTTAAGAAGTTTAAAAATATGACATGATCCATGACTGTGCCACTTTCAATCATATGAAAATATAGTACTGAAATTCTCATATAAAGTGAAAATAAACATATCTACATCAAGTTTGATGAGATATAAAGAGTTGAGGTACACACCTGAACAGGTATTGAAAAACGATTGACAGCCCCGAAAGGATTTTTGAAAGTAGAAAACAGGTAAAGGAAGGTCAATAAACCCCATAACATGACCATTGGAGAATGCCTGTCAAAACCCTATCAGTAAGTAGAAGTTATTTGTATTTATCCCACCTGAAGCAATTAATGTTGAAGTGGAACCCATGTTGTTTCATCTGTATAGTTTGCATTTCAAGTTTATCTTAACACCCTGATGTTTTATTCTCAGGTTTATTTGGAAACAGAGATAACTAGTTCACCCAACGGTTCGCCATTTGTTGTGGCCACAACTACCACCCTATCAAAAACTGCCTTGGTAGCAATTTTGAATGGGTCCCCTAGAGGTTAATCTTGCATCTCTCTGAATTTTTTGTTTTACCTGAGGGATTTAGCTCTCTAGGGAGTCAAATCTTCAATTCACAAATGGTTAAAGCCCCCTTAATAAATCACTTGCATATAACCTTGTTTAAGCCCTTCATTCATATGCTCATCGGGATTTATTTAACCCACAAAGCCTTCCATCACATCATTATTTCCGTCATAGCTCTTTATAGCAGAAATTCTCAAAAACATGCATAAATCGCCTTTTCCACCTATTGCAATCAAAACTAGGACTTAGTGTGCACCGTTATCTTCTGGACCCGACCGTAGTATTAACCCAAATTCATATATTTTAGGTCCGGAGCCATATCACATATCGCGATCGGCGGGGTCCCGAGGCTTATATATATATGGCACGCCACTATCCTCTGGACCCAATGACATTATTAATCGTATTATATCTATATATATATATATATATATATATTATATATATATTATATATATCGGGGTCCAGAGCTATATTGCATATCGCTATCGGCCAGGTCCAACTCTTATATATATAAAGGCGCACCACTGTTTATCGGACCCGGTGGTTTTATTAAACATCATATATATGTTTCAGGTCAAGGACCCCATCACTTATCGCTATCAGTGGTGTCTGGGGTCTATATATATGGCACACCATAATCACCTAGACTCGCCAATGATTATAGAGTCGAGCATATAAATTTTCAAGTCCGGCCCAACGGCCGGACTCAGGTTTTCCCGCGTATTTCTTTGTTTTCAAAAGATATTGAGGGAAGGGTTTTTTCAAAGGGAGTCTAACAGACCTGCCGATGATATTAACACACACACACACACACACACATAGATTTTAGGTGAATGAGTTTCTTAAGGAATACCCGTCCGAAAAGCGGTATCCTCTTTCCTTAAAGTTGCCACATGTCTCTTGAAGAATGTAATCAGGGGCCTTCCTTGCAATATTGGTTACCACTCAGACCCTTTCCGAAATACCACTTGGGCCGTTGTTTTGCAATGATTTTCAGTGTATAGTGGATTTTTGCTTACGGGACTTAATCAATGCATGGGGTTAAAAACCAAGGGCGATTCTTTTACAATTGTTCCTTTTGATGTTATAAGCGCTTCATGAAAGCAAGATTTGTTTCTTTTAAGCATTTTTATCATATCTACATAATCATAGCTGATGTGAATTATTTCTGCAAGAAAATTTGAACAAACCCGGTAACGGATAAAGGTAAATTATATCAAGATGACACCTCTCCACCACCAGTGTCCATATTGCAAAACACACTCTGCAAAAGGGAATATGGACCTCCATAGTGCATAATGAAAGCACTCCCTCAATTTAGTAGAAGCACTCATGATAGTGATGTTACATCAAGATGTCATCACTGCCAGATACGTCACAAAGCATGCCAGATGTGGGATGATGAGCACAACATCTTCAGTTTCCTTTAAGAAATGAAAGAGAATGATAACCACTCCACACAAGTGCAAAGAAATGATACGCAGTCCTTTTCTATTCTAAAGGCATCCATTCATTCCCCCAGGAAGTAGAACACTCCAACAAAGGTGACCTTGGCATGTCAGCAGTTTCACTGACCGTTCTCATCTATACATGTTGATTTGTGTAATGAAAATATGGGAAATGAAAGGTCATGGGAGACCGAGGGTCATGGAGGGCTGCATAAGTATTACCTCCGGATAGGAGAAGAGGGATTTTTGTTTGGAGAAAAACAACTTTGATTTATTGTGAATAAAGAGGACTGTTTGGTTCAAGAAGGAGCGGTTGTTTCAAATTTTGTTTCCCTTTTCTCTCATATGTTTAGGATCAGTATGTCATTATTGGCACAAAGATAAATGTGATTTTATTTTGTGCATATTGTTAACCACCAGTTCATGGTTGTTCTTGGTTATTTGAATGTAATTCAATAACATTGATAATTCATGAAAGGTTATTGATTCTAGAATTTGTTAAACATCAGTTGCAAGTGTTATTTGTATGGAAAGGAATGTATATTCCTATATAAGTAATTGCATTGTGATTAGGGTTTCATACAACCCTGTTCTTATATGGACTAGTAATTGATTCATTAGACTTGGGATTTATATATGATGTTTAACCTCCTTTTGTTTTACTCCTGTAGGATAGATTAGGATAGTTAAGACTATATTAGAGTAGCTTAAGTAGTTTAGACAGGATTTGATACATACAGGTTAGCTATTTTATTTTGTTGATTTAATTGAAGTCTTCTTCCTAGAAGCAATCTCAACACATTTAACAGTTTATGGGGTCCCTTAAAACCCATTGGAACTAACCATTCCAAATGAGAGAAGGCCTAATTGGGGTCTGTGATCAAGTTAGTTCCGCTTGTTGGTATAGTGAAAATTCACCATGTCAACACCCTTCAAAGTAGCTATGATACCATGTTGATTTTCCTTGGCACTTCAAAATCAGGTATATGTCTAAAACACAAACACAAACACACTAAAATTCCACAACACAAGTATTTTTCACAACGGAAAATGTACAACAATGAATCAATGTGGTATGCAAGGCAATTTTTACAAACTCAAAACTTGTTATATTACAACTTTAATACCACAAAAATAGGGCTCCTGTACTAGAGATCATGGCCCTTACAATTAGCCCTAATACAAGAACAACTAGGGCTTGATTTCAACAACATATGAGAACCGATATACTCTTGAAAAAGACACACTTCACTTACCTACTAAAGGAAGGTTCACACTAGATATTTTAGTCCATGTACCTTGAACACCTGGTAGGTCCTTTGCCACCTCTACTACTGTTCATAGGTACTTTTTTGGCTCCAAAATTGCTTGCATATTTAGCTAACCAATCCACCTTCTATCAATCCCTTAGTTGCTCCAAAGGTGAATGAACATAAGTTATTCCTCCATTTCCTTCTAACAAACTTCTTACTACCCCAAAATTTATGAACTTAGGCTCAATAAGGCTACCCACTAACTCTCCACTCACTACACCAAGGTGACTATACTTAGGGCTTGCAAAAATTTCCCTCACAATAATCTTCTTGCACACAAATATGATTGTACTTTAAGGCTTACTAGGACATCCCATTTAACAATGACTTGTCACACAAAATCACATCAAATAGGGAAGAGTTGGCAGCCCACACAATAATGATCTTATCGCACCAAATCATTCTGACTAGGGAAAATAAACTATTGTCCAAAAATACTATGGACAAACCTCCACACTTAGCAATTTCATCAACCATAAGACCACAAACTTACCTCGAGAACTCGATATATATTGCAAGGATCCGTGGTTCTAGTTAAACACTTTTCTGAAGTTTTTAGCCTAATTCACAATCCTCTATGCCCCCCATGACTAGGGTTACCTCAAACACAAAACAATCCCTCACACACTATGATTTTCTCCCATACAAACCTACATTCCTTCACTGCTCTTAAAGATGAACTCAAAATTAACTCGACATAGCATACCACCTCAAAAAAGGGTATCGAACCTCTCTTCAAGCAAAGAAATTACCTTGGTTTCCAAAAATATTGTCACAAGAATTATGAAACAAAACCATGCCAATAATTACCATGAACATAACTTCACTAACTCGACCAGCTAGATCACAAGATAAGAAACCAAACACATTGTCCTCTCCTTTCTATCTCAGCTACTTTTGAATTTTTTGGTCTTATTATGAAGTCTTCTCTTGATGAGATTTCACTTGTGGATGGTAAATGAACTCCATTTCACCTCTACTAATAGTAATCTTAAGCGGTTTCATTCTCCACCAAGGGTCATGTCTTGTAGGCCAAGCCAACATGACCCAACACATAAAACCCAACTAAAATTAGAGATGAAATTCTTTCCATTTGATTTTCACGACATCATTGAAGCCCTAGATGTCCCTTATCCCTTCAAGGGTGCCCCTCATGCTTATAATGATTAAACAACTAATTTTCACTTTGGTCTTGCACCCAAAACTTTGGGCACAAAGCCCACCATTTGGGTACATTTCCCATGAAGCTCCATTTTCATAGGTCAATTCCTCACAAACCCAGTACTCCCAAGCTACACATTTCAACACTCCCTCTTAGTAAAGGAGGTTCTTTCACTACTTAGAAGTATCTCGTTGTCATCAATAACACTAGCCCAATCTCTAACATTCACCACTATAGCATACCATGTAGAATGAACTAAACTATCCTTGGTAGTGTCACTGCCACTAGAAGCTTCCCACTTCTTCTTCTCTTAAAATGCTTTCTAGGCATTCCACAATTCCTTCTTGCCAGCAAAATTCTCCTTACTCCATTGACCATTCTCTCTTCTTGGGTTGTATATTCTCCCTCTAAACTTACATACTCGCATTCAAACTTGAGCCCCTTGGAGTCTCAGGAATTTGCTTCTTCCCCTGATCTATAGGCTTGCTTGCTAGCTGGTATAGACCATTCACCCTAACTCTAGTAATAGCTCCAGCAGAGTCAAATCCTATGGGCCTGAGTTTCACTTTCCCATCCTAGAAAATCACTTCAAACCCATTCTCCTTGATCACTAAGATAGACAACACATTGTACCTGAGAATTAGTACCCATAATACATCTTGAACTCATAACATCCCCCCTGAATCCATGTTGAATTGAACAACAACTGACCCTACGAAAATTTTCTGGCTCTTGTCTCCAACCTCCATGTGCAAATTTAAGTCCCATTCAATTAGAGTCTCAAAAACTTCACGCAAACCTTTCATTTTCTTTGACACTTTGTTATCCACATGCCATGTAGTCTCGTTGATGTCACCCTTGGAGAAATGAGAAACTAGAACAAAGTCCTAAAAACTTCTTGAGAAGTTGTCCGACTCAAAAGATGTAGCAACCCTAACTACTTCCTTCCCCTTCATGTTCTTATTTTCACCCTTCTTCTTCTATGGACACTTTCTCGTGTAATGACCATATTCGCCACATGTATAGAACTTCAGCTTGTTCAAGTCCTTCTTCACCTTGCCCTTCATATTGCCTACAAGAGCCATGTTATCATAAGAAGTATTATTCTTCTTGTGAAGGTCCTCATCTCACAGTTATTCTTGGATGAAGTCATCCCATAACCTATTTCAATTCAACATCTTATGTCAAGCAACGATTCCTTGGATAAATGATTTATATTCCTCAAAAAATCCCTTCAAAGCAGTCCTCACTAGCTCATACTCAGGAATGCTATCGCCTATGGCAACAAAATCATCTCAATATTGAGAAATTTTCATGAGATATAGAGCCACACCTTCACCATCCAACATCTTGGTGTTCTTCAACTTCTCTCTCAATACCAACAATCGGTTCTCATTCTTATTTTGGAACAGATATTGAAGAAATTTCCACATATCATGGGAAATGTTCTTATTTGTAAGATGAGGTATCAAGTGATCTTTGACATCGTCTAGGATGATCAAATTTTCCTTTGTATCCAACTCTTCATACACTTCAAACTCCTTAGGATTTGTTGGTTTCTAAATCTCCTTGTTGGAAAATACCCAAATTATGTTCACCAACAAGACCAACTTGACCCTTTCCTGCTAAGGACTATAGTTGGACAACCCATCCAAATGTAGTACACAAGAGAATTTTTACAAACCCAAAACTTGTTATATTACAACTTTAGCACAAAAAACATAGAGCTCCTATACTAGGGATCATGGCCCTTACAATTAGCCCTGATACAATAATAACTAGGGCTTGATGTCAATAATGTATGGCAACCAATCTACCCTTGAACAAGACACACTTGTTGAAGGAACATTCACACCATTCATTTCAATCCACATACCTTGAACGCCTAGTAGGTATTTTTCCACCTCTATTGTTTCTCACACGTACTTTTGTTTCTCTAGAATTGCTGGCATATTCAACTGACCAATCTACTTTATATCAATCCCTTTCCTACTCCAAAGGTGATTGAACATAAGATCTTCTTTCACTACCTTCTAACAAACTTCTTGCTGCCCCAAATTTTTTGAACTTAGGCTCCATCAAACTGCCTACCAATTGTCCACTTGCTCCACTAAGGTGACTATACTTAGAGCTTGCATAAGCTACACTCACAACAATCTTCTTGCACACTAAGATGATTGTAATTTAAGGCCACTAGGAAAACCCACATAATAGTGACTTGTCACACAAAAGAACATTAACTAGGGAACACTTTGTAGTACACACAATATTGATATTATCACATAAAATCACTATAACTAGGGCATATAAACTGATGTCCAAAATTCCTATGTACAAACCTCCATACTTAGTAATTTCATCAACCATAAGACCAAAAACTTACCTCCTTGAGAACTCAGCACAACTCCTAATGATCCATGGTTCTAGTCACACACTTGGCTGGAGTTTTTGGCCTAATTCATAGTCCTTTGTGGCCTCCACAGTTAGGGTTACCTCAGTCACAAAACAATCCCTCACATGTTGTGATTTTCTCCCATACAAACCTATATTCCTTCACTACTCTTAGAGTACAACTCGGCCTTAACTTAGCCTAACATACTACCTCAAACAAGGGTCTCGACCCTCTCTTCAAGCACCAAAATTATCTCGACTACCACAAAGATTATCACATAACTTATGGAATAGAATCATGGCTAGAATACCGTGAACATACTTTCACTTACTTGGCCAACTAGATCACAAGAAAATAAACCAAGCACATCCTCTTCTCCTTGCTAACTCAGCTCCCTTTTGAATTCTATGGTTTTCGTTTGAAGTCTTCTCTTAGTAAGATTTCACTTGTGGATGCTACATGAACTCCAATTCACCTCTACTTACAATAATCTTAGATGGTTTCATTCTCCACCAAGAGTCATGTCTTATAGGCTAAGCTAACATGAACCTACACATAAAACCCCAACTAACATTAGAGATTAAATTCTTTCCATTTTATTTTCACCACACCATTGAAGCCTTGGGCTCCCCTTATTCCTTCAAGGGTGCCCCCCATGCTTCCAATGATTAAAAAACTAAATTTTACCTTGTCCTTATGCCCACAATTTTGGGTGCAAAGCCCACCACTTGGTTACAATGCCCACAAAGCTCCATTTTTGTGAGTCAACTTCTAAAAAACCCAATACCCGAAGGGTTGTGGGAGTACCTACCAAGATACACATTTCAACATCATGACATTCAAAGCCATGTTCGAGGAGATGTATCACAAGTTCAAGAAGTCAGAAGAAACTGATAAGCCCAAAGATGAGATAGAGGAACATCACATCAAGTGAAGAATGAGGAGTCCAATTGTGAAAAAAGGAAATTTCTTCTTCTTATTCTTCTACTCCTCTTGAAAATTCTTCTTTAAAACCTTTCATAAAGTTAGACGTGAAATTTTATCTTCATATAGGCTATGTAAAATGAGGAAATAATTGCAGAAAAACTTGATAATTGCGTCCGATAAATGGAAGTTTACTGCAGTGTGCAACAAATTGTAGATGATTTGGTCAAAATCTAGTTGGACTCACTTCACCTTGAAGGCATGACACTTATATGGTGGGAGATTAAACTTCAAAAAGGGGACAACAAATTCATAAAATTTTCCCTTCTTGGCATGATTTTGTTTCATCAATTAGAAAACTATTCTACTACTTAGGCTATAAGGAAAAGGAAATTGTAGAATGGAAAAATCTAAGACAAAGGAAAAGTGAAGAGGACCAACTTGGTCAAAAAAGAGGATGGGAAACCCTCTTTCACACACTATAAGAAATATGGTCATGATGATGAGCATTGTTGGAAATTACACCTTGAGTTGAGATTGAAATGTTTCCGAGATAAGAAGGGGAAGCAAAAGTAGCAACAACAATGTAGTAGGAGGACCTTGGGTTAGATTTTGGCGATGAAGCACAAATTTCCACAGTGGTTTTAGTAGGTAAAACTTATGTTGGTTATGATTTTGATGTTGATTGTTCATGTGTTTTTGAAGAAAGAAAGAGGTGCAAGTTAATTCATATAAAGGTAGTCTCAAGGCATACTAAAATCAACACATTAATAGATAGAAAATCTCAAGCTAATTTGATTTCAAAAGAAGCGATTAAGCAATTGGGATTGAAAAGAAAATTGCATCAGAAACCTTACTCACTAAATTGGATGTGCAAAGATGATAAATTCCAATTAACAAAGAAATGTGTTTTAAGGTTTGTAATAACATCCAGATTTGTGGATATAGTTAGATTTGATGTGGTTCCATTAGATATCTATGGAATTGTGTTAGGCAGCCCATATTTATATGATCACAAAGAAATCTTCTTTAGAGAACATAATCAAATATCATTTGTTTAAAAAGGGAATTGAATTCGGTGCACATTATCCAATAAAAGAAAATAGATCTCTTGTAACAATAGAACAATTGGAAAGGGAAGCTTATGCAATCAAGAATGTAACTCCTACGTTCGTATAATCTAAAGAACTTAAGTATAAAAAAAATAGTTAATTTAAACAATCATAAAGACATGCTTAAGAAATCACAATATGTACAACATAAACCGTCATTGCATGAAAATTTGGGTTTTGTTACAATTATAAAATATAAACAGGTACAATCTCATTTGGATCAGTATGTTCAGTTTTGTTATTCAACTTTCTATTGTTCAGTAGTATGTGATTGATAGCAACAATAGTGAATGTAGATGTGGATGGAAGATGGATCAATGTACTTAACAATGTTTTTGCAGTGTTGATTATTGTTATGATGAGTCAAATGTATTGGTTCCAAGAATGATGGCCCGATGATACATGACAAATGGATAAACATTATCTTCACTTCACATCTAGGTAAAAATTAGGCTTTTGGAGGTCCAAAAGATCTTAGTGGGAAGGAATAATCCAGGAGGATCTAGAAATGGCCAAAAATTCAAAGTCTCCATATTCGTGCTAGAGAAACACCATTGCATAGATTTTGGAAAACCAAATCTAATGCAACTTGAATGGGTGAAGAAGGAGATCATATGAAGAAGACATCACAACTTCAATTTCATAGAAAATAGGAAAAATTGGTAGCAAGACTGCCACATGGAAGCACTGGGAGTGTCATGTGGCACTGTGGTGCTGAAAAATAGACCAATGATAAACTGACATGTGGCTTGTATAGACTGATTATGTGGGAAAATCAGAGCTCGACATATGACAAACAATTGTTAGTGACTAGGCATCAAGTGGCACAATTGGACGAATGGGGCTCCACCATGTGGCCCAATAAAATGGTGCCATGTGGAACCTTGGTGGTGGTTAAAAGGAGCTTGGTCAATGACTTGGTGGAAGCTCCATGCAACAAACCAAAAAACAAATGGTGGAATGGTAGCCCATAGGGATTCGACCCCATGACCTCTGGGTCTGGGGCTACACACCCAAACAATGGTCCACACCATAAAAATGTGAACAATGACAAGAAAGGTATATGGTATTGGCATGACTGAAAATAAGGAGCGAAATTTCCAAGTTATGTGACCCTAAAAAACTTAAAACAAATATAATTATGAACCGCCACATATTAAATTGTGATGCCAAAAAATTGGACCCCCAATTCATATTTTTGTTTGGTTGGTATATTATAGTTCAACCACAGTTATATTATTATAACAAACCAGCATCGTATCCAAACATGTACCACACAGGGTCTCATTATTGGATTGTGGGACCGTTTTAATTTTGAAACAATCAACTAATTTTTTTGAAAAATGGTTGGTTCGATTATATCATAAGGTTGGCATGATATCATACAACCTATTTGTTAATAGTTAAAACAAATTGGAACCACCTTTCCGGGGTTTTACCTTGGGTGGTTGGCCCCCATGTTTTCGTTATGAAAAAAATATACCATCACACTAGGGCTTCATAGTTGAAAATTTTATGCATTAGTCTGACATTTATGGTCGAAAAAATCCTATAAACTAGTGAAAGTCATTAAACTTTGGATGCCATTTTTAGGATATCTACTGAATCTTTTTCTGAGCCATCTATTGCAGCAAGTTCCTGAGTCTGAGTAGAAATTATTGGAGCCAGCCAAAGGCTGATTTGATGTATTTTTGAAGACATTTGTAGTTAATAAAAGTGGCCTCCCTACTAAAGTTCAAGGGCCTAGAGACGTAGTCCAAACCTTGGATGAACTCCACTATCAACTCTCTTGTGCATTTTACTTGTGTTATTGTCTCTATTTTATGTTTTATGCAATTCCTCCAAGTTCTTCACACTTTTATTACGTTAATGCGATTAAATGGTGATCAAACATACAAACGCACTTGAACAACTTTTGAACCAAAGTCATTTGTAAAAATTCCTGGATCACCAGGACTTACAAATTATATTATGTAAACATATCAAAAAACAGAAGAAGATAGGTCAACTATTAAAAATTATCCTCTTTAAGGGGCCAACCTCCTTTACATTACACAAACGAACAATTCTTGGATTATAGAAATCACAAGGCCTCCTTGGTATATATAGGATTCTAAGGGGTCACAATATAACTAGAGCCTACATAAAAATAATAGCGTAAGGGCAGAACACTAATAATAGTGCTCTTCTATGGGGCGCAAAATAAAAATATGGGGGCTACATGGGCACAACAATAACAATAAGGGGGCTAAAATAATAATAACAATGAGGATACAATAGTATTATAGGGACCTAACATGCCTCTCTCTGTCAAAAATGTGTTTTCCTTAATGCTGAGTAGTCCTGGATGCTTCTATATAAAATTATCATCCTCCCATGGGTAATATTCAATGATTAAATTCTTCCACCTAATGAGATACTCTAAAATTGAACGCTTTCATAGTTGTTGGGTTCTTGTTTACGTGACTGTTTTAGGCTCCAATATGATTTTTCCTTCTTTGTTAAGTTCTGGCAATATTGTTTGAACTGGTGTTGAGCATTATAGAAGGTATGTAATTGCCACTTATTTCGTTATCTTTTCCTTTAATTCATAACTTCTTTACATTATGAAATGGGCATATGATGAAGGATTATGATGAAGTTTAGGAGATTTGCGAGTAACATAAAATGACTAATTATTACCTTTTCCTGTGTAGAAAATGAAGAAAATGGAAGATTTCCATTCCAAGGGAAAAGACAAGACGAAATCAACTGTTGTCCCTTTGATAGGGAACTGCATCCAAATGAGGCAATCTAGATCGGAATGCATAAGCCAGGAAAAGGGAGAGGAGATACCAAATCGACACAAGAGAACGAAGAGATAACTGAGAAACAATGATATGGTGAATCCCTTTGGATCCTTCGATCCTAAGGGATCGCTACCTTAAAGAATATCTGTATCTTTGGTATTTCCGCCTGGCTACTATAAAAAGGGACAACATTGCTAGCCCAAGCCGCAGATTGTTGTTTTTTTATAAAATTCACGATTGTAACTCAAACTTTGATCATCGACTCTCTTTAAAGAGTGATTACTGTAACTCTGTTTTCATGATTAATACATAAAATCTGTTGTTGTTCCATCTTTGATTCTGGAGTAATCATAGCAGTGTGTCCCTGGAGGCTAAGGGCCCGACCCTAGTGGATCACTTGCTTCCTGTACCATTATTTTCCAATTCCAAGTTGCCTGTGGTTTGTTTTCTTTTATTTGCTTCGTTCAGTAATCTATTGTTCCTTATCATTTCATGTATTGTCTCTATTTTATTTCATTTATATTTGAATAGTAAGGTTATCCTTTGCAACTGGAATGTTATGTTGTTCATTCTAAATTTATATCGCATTTTCGTTCCTTTATGGATTACCATTATTGTTCGTTTACAGAGTAACAGTGCTGTGTATTTATAGATCGGTACTATTGTCTATTTAACTATGGTTTACCTCTAAGTGTGAATGATGTTCATTGGGATTGTCATTCCATGGTAACTGCAATTGCTGTTTCTTCATAACCGTAATTAATACTTGTTATGTCGAAACTTTGATTACTGCTTCTCTTGGTATAGATGCGCTTTGTGTAACATTCAATTTAGTTTGTTGTGCATTTACATTTGATTTAGGTTGCTGTTGAATATTTCATAACTTACTTTAGTTTGCTGTTCCATTTTTTGTTTGCTGTTCAAATCATTTATGGGGTAAAGATTGTTGCTTAATTCCTTTAGATTACAATTTCCGCTTAATTCATTTATATAGGTTAAAACTTTATTGTTCAATCTTTTTAAAATAGATTAGTTGTTGTTCCCTTTCTTGTTAATTGAGTTATCATTTCAGGTAATTTCTTCAGTGTGAATAGAACGATCTGAAACTGTAGTGAACATTGACTGTTGCTGTCTAGTTCCTAGATTGATGATCTTCTCCTTGATTGCTTTTCAATTGCATCAGTTTACAAAGGGAGGAGTTATCATTACTGCACCCTTGATTGATGAAGTGTTGTATTTTCTTAAGTGAATGCTTTAGCATTTCGAGTTCTTGCCATTACATTTAGAGTTTGTTTCCAACATTTATTTACTTTTGCAAGAGCACTATACTACTAGCATTAATCTTGACAAGTGACCACCTCAAACTGAGTACACTCTTTGAGATAACAAATTGTACCTGGATTGATAATTAATGTAGGGTAAATAGAGGTGAAAAAGACCCTTTTTACTCCTTGACAACTGGTAGCTTGTCACTGATAACTTTCTTTAAGCATGAAACAAGGAAAGCTGGGTGTACTTGGGGAGATGCAGGTAGCTACAATTTATATTCCATAGTACCAATCTTTTGCAACACATTGTAAGGACCATAGTACTTGGGTGATAATTTATTATCCTTCTTAGCTTGCTTGAGGGAAATTTTTTTGTATGGTTGTTGTCATAAAAATACCCAATCGCCTACGTAAAAACTTATTTCACTGCGATGTTGATATGTTTGTTGTTCCATTCGATCCTGCTCTAGAGTGAGGTTATCCTTTAAGAGTTGGAGAACTTGTTGTCGATGTTCGATGTGATCTTCCATTACTTGAACCTTATAATTTCCTCTTAAATATGATGTGATGGATGATATCAATAAAGATCCATAAATGGAGTCATTTTTGCTGCAGTATGGAAGGAAGTGTTATACCACCATTCAACCAGAGGTTTCCCTAATTTTTATAATAATTTTTGGGTTTCCATGTTGCTTTTGAATTGTTTCCATAAATGCAGTGGCAACTATAATTGATTTAAAAGGATGAGATAGTGCACAAAAGTGTGCACACATGGTAAGTATATCAATTACCACCATGATGACATTTTTTCATTTGGACTTGGATAAACATGTGATAAAATCCATTGAGACCTCCTCCCAATGAAGACTTGGAATAGCTAAAGGTTGTAACAGACCTAAGGTCCTAATTGTCTCGACTTTATTTTGTTGGAGAACCAAACATTTTGCCACAAACTTCTGAATATTAGATTTAAGGCCATCCCAAAAAATTTCCTTCTTGACCCTATTGTAAGTTTTTAAAAATCTTGAGTGCCCTCCTACGAGGGAGGTGTGCAATTTCAAAAGAATCTTTTATTTGAGTTGATAATTATTACATAGATATAAGTGAACTTTGTACCATAATGAATCAATTTTCCAGATAAATGTATCAGATGTACTGGGATCTTGTTGCAACTTTTGAATGAGTGTCCACACCCCTTCATCATTCTTCCATTCATCCCTTGCTTCAGTTATCCAATCAGGTTGAATAATAGAAATAACACAGAGCAATGTTTCACATTCTCATCATTTCTCGAGAGTGCATTTGCAACAATATTTTGCTTCCCTTATTTGTATATGATTTCAAAGTCATAACCCAACATATTTGTGACATATTTTTGCTGCTCTTCTGAAGATAATATTTGTTCCAAAAAGTATTTAAGACTATCATGATCTGCTTTTACCTTGAAGTGTCTTCCCATTAGGTAAGGTCATCATTGCTTTAGTGCATGTAATATTTCCAACATTTCCTTCTCATAAATAGGTTTGTGTACATACTTTCCCTTGTTTGGACGACTTTAATGGATCTTCCTTCTTGGATTAAAAAAACACCAATTCCATTTCCTAAGCAACCACATTCCATTTTAAAGGTTTTTGTGAAGTCTGGTGTAGCTAAGACCGATGCTTGGCACATTGCCTTTTTAAGATGTTCAAAGGCCTTAGTTGCTTTTAAAGTCCAAGAAAATGTATCTTTATTCAGTAATGTTGTTAGAGGTGCTATTATTCTCCCATAATTCTTAACAAACTTGTGATAATACCCTGTCAACCTCATAAATCTTCAAATATTCTTTAGTGTTGTGGGAAATTTCCATTCCTTAATGGCTTTAATTTTGTTAGGGTTAGAAAAATAACCAATGCGTGTGGTCTTTAAAGTTTATAATCATGCACGCAACAACCCAGCCCAAGCCTGCGTTGACCTAGCCGCCGCTACCCCTGCAGATCCATCTCTCAGTAGCCTCTTGCTGCTGAGGCCAACTAGACCATGTAGCCCTTTGAGGAGGGAGATCCTCACTCTTCCACATAGATAGGGAATGAAGAAAATGTAGAAGCCTTCGCATCTTTGATTGCAGAGAATGGAGCTCCAAGGAATAGGCCATCAGTCAATAAATTTGTAAATAAAATTGAAAGTATCCCAGAGATTTCCCACCCTCCAGCACTTCCAAGAAGAGCATCCATCTCTTTGGTGGAACATGGACTTGTTGGACAGTTCACAGGGCTATGGCCTTCACCCAAATTAGTGCAAAAATGGGTGGAAAGAAACTGGAATGCAACCACACAAGGGAAGATAACAATACAATTATGTGGAATGGGGTACTATACCTTTCTCTTTGAAACAAAGGAGGGCACAGATATGATATTTAGGGACCTTACTTCATGGAATCCAGAGATTTATACCAGAACAGGTGGATGCTAGATTTTGATCCGGAGATGGATGTCCCAAATGCAGTGCCTGTGTGGGTCAGGCTCCCGCATCTTCCTCTTCACTGCTAGGGAGACGAACTTGTAATGGCTATAGGAAACACAGTGGGTAAATATATTGATAGATGTGAGCCAAAAGACAACATGCACATGTGCGCAAGAATATGTGTGGAAGTAGATCTCGAAAAAGGCCTCCCAAAGGCAATAAAGATCAAGGTCGACTAGTGGACACACATTTAGTAGCTAGACTATGAGAAAATACCATTTAAATGCAAGGTATGTCATGAGTATGGTCATTTTGCAAATAGGGGTCTTAAAAAAATAGAGCATGAAAATGTAGAAGAGTAAGAACCTACATGGGAAAAAGTGAAAAGGAAAAAACCTACCAATAAGTAGATTGCGTCAAATATTTATCAATCCCAAGAAGCAAATGAAACAACCTCTCAGCCTCCATCAAAGGTTACTCCTCCTGATCACACAACTCCGAATCCTTTTGAGCCATTAGAAGACTCCTTTGAGCCACCCTCTCCCTGATCCCCAACCTCAAACCCTAGAGCTCTCATATCGACCCCCAACCCAATATCCTCCCCTCCTCCTCCCTCGGTGTACCGCATTCTAACTAGAAACAAAGCCAAAGAAATCCCCCAAGCCTGGGATCAGCAAAAAAAAGTGGGAAGGAAATCCAATAAAGAAATCAGAGATGAGGCGGCAACTAAAGAAGTGGCCCTAGGAATGCAACAACCAATAGATTCATTCCTTGGGAAACAAACAACAAGTCATGAAAAAGCTCAACAAAGAGGAAAGGGAGGACCACACCAACACAATAGTAAATAATGATAGTGGTCTCTTGGAATTGTCGCGGCCTTGGCACATCCTTTAAAGTCAATGCAACTAGAGACATTTTATCCAAGGAACAACCAAATATATATATGATCTAAGAGACCAAACTAAACAAGCAAGAAAATAAAAAAATGATTCAAAAACTAAAAAATTATGAAGTAGTGTTAGAAGCCACACGAGCATCAGGAGGAATCAACACCATTTGGGATAAAAGAAAATGGTAATTAATGAACCACAAAACCAGTAGACATTGTATTCGAACAGAGTTGAGGAATCTCAATAGAACATTATAAATGTGTATTCTCCAAACCACTATAGAGAGAAAGAACAATGTTGGAAATCAGTTAAAGAAGAAATAACAGAGAGACAAAGTGGGCACTTAATCCTGGGAGGGGACTTAAATATAATAAGGAACACAGAAGAAAAATATGGCGGAACCTTCCACAATGATCTTTTAAGAGAAGCTCTTGAAGGGATACTACAAGAATACAAATTATAATAGACATTCCGCCAAGCAATGGCAAATACACTTGGAACAACAAAAGAATTGGAAAAAACAGCATAAAAGAAAGATTGGACATAATTCTTATTCATGAAAGTATAGCAGCTTCTTACACTCTTGTGAAAAGAAAAATTGTTCACAACTCAGCTTCAGATCACAAGTCGGTGGTGCTAACCTTGGGAAAGCTGGAAAATCAAGGACCCCTTCCCTTCAGATATAACCCAATTTGGGACAGCAAGGAATATTTTGGAAAACAAATGAAGGAAAGCTGGAAAAAAAAGTGTCACATGATCTCTCCAATATGTTTGGGAAACTAAGCTAAAGAACCTAAGGATGCACTTGAAAAATTGGGTAAGAGAAAATGATCTCTGAGACAAAGCTAGGAAGATTGAATTGCAAAAAAAAATGGATAACGTTTGCAAGGAAAAAGAGAACAAGGAAGAAATTAAGCAAGATCAAATACAAGAAAAGGAAATATATCTTGAAATATATAAGCAAAATAGGCAAAAAGAAGAGGAAAGCACACTGAAATCAAGATGTCTCTGGCTAAAATCCAGAGACAAAAATACAACCTTCTTCCATAATACAACGAAAATAAGGAGATCAAAAGATTAGATAGACTAGATTCAAGTAAATGGTCAAGAAATAAAAGGAGCTGAAGCATTAAAAAAATGCAACCCATAAACACTTTAAAGAAATCCTCTCAACAAGTGACCAACAGGCAGCTAATGAAGAAATTTTGCATCATATAAAAAAGATAAGTGACCAAAAAAATAAGGAATTAGACAAAGAAATTACTGAGGAAGAAATCAAAGAAGCTATGTGGAACCTCCACCCTGATAAGGCACCAGGTCCAGATGGGTTTACAATGGCCATTTACAAACAACATTGGGAAATTATCAAAAAAGACCTAATGAGAATGCTCAAAAATGCTTTCCAAAAAAAAAGATTGGAGGAAATACAAAATCCTCCTTCCTAGCCCTCATTCCCAAAGATCCCAATCCTACAAATTTTAATAGATATAGGCCAATCTCCCTTTGCAACTAGTCTTATAAGATTCTTACCAAAATTCTAGCAAACAGAATGAAAAAATTACTTCCGAAAATAATTTTAGAAAACCAAGGAGGATTTGTCCCCAAGAGGCAAATCACAGACAATGTGATAATTGTACAGGAGGCTATCCTCAGTAGTACCCAAAGAAAGGAGAGAGGAATGATTGTTAAGTTAGATATGGCTAATGCTTTTGATAGAGTTAACCATAACTTTCTTGCAGCAACTCTCAAAAGGTTTTTCTTTTCAACAAATTTCATAGAGATTATCCAGGCATGTATATCAAATCCTTGGATAGACCCTTTAATCAATGGTTGGCCCAGTAAATTTTTCCAAAGCACATGAGGGCTGAGGCAAGGTTGTCTGATTTCTCCATTCTTGTATATCATCATGGCAGAATTGCTAAGTGCTATGCTGGAAAATCAGAGAAAAGAGAAAAAAATAACAGGGATTCAAATATCGAGAGGAGACAAATATATAAACCATTCTCTCTTTGCAGATGATACCCTTCTCATAGGTGCGGCATCCTACATTATAGCAAAATGATTCAAAAAAGTCTTGGATGAACTTCTCCTAGCTTCAAGAGGAATTCTAAACAACTTTAAATGCAAAATATATTGCTAGAATACCCCAACAAAAAGAATGCAACGTATCTCACAAATACTGGAAATACCTTTACAAATAAATTGGAGCCACTTCACTTATCTTGGGTTGCCCTTAGCAAATGAAGTGGTAAAATCAGAAGTCTGGAACAAGAAAGTGGAGAGAATGAAAGGAAAAATTCAGAACTAGGGAGTGATGTGGCTCAACCTGGCAAGAAGAGTGACACTGATTAAAGCACTTCTCTCGGCCTTGCCTCTGTATCAGTATGAAATCATTATGGCTCCGGAAAGCACCCAAAAGAAAATGGAGTTGATAATTAGAAGTTTCCTGTGGCAAGAAGGAAATCAAGATATAAAAAAATCAGCCTTGTTAAATGGGAGCAAGTTACTCTTCCCTATGAAAAAGGAGGTATAACAATTCACCAGCCAGGACTAATGAACATTGCTCTAGGGACAAAAATTATCTGGAGAATAATAAATGGGAATGGCTGCTGGTGGGCAAAAGTACTAACAATGAAATATTTAAATTTTCATAGAACAAAGTTACTCATTGAAAATATTCCAGATAGGCCATGCACCAAAATATGGAAATTGGTTAAAAGGATAATTCCTCTCATTAGAGATCAATATCCAAAAATCCGGGGAATGGAAAAACAATTTCTATCTAGGAGGATAGAATAATGGGGAAAAACCCCTTAAATCAGCAACAAAATTTAAGGGGACTTCAAAGATGGATGGAAGAGCAAAGTTTTAGCACTCTTTATTCTATTTCGGATTGGGATTAGAATAACTGGGTAAGATGGAAAAAGATGGCTATACCACCAAGACTAAAAAGTAAGTGGGAAATTTTATAAATCCATCTGGCAGGGGCCGCACCCATCAACATAGAAGAGCAGAATGACTTTGTTTGGGACCCAAATGGAGGGTATTACACGGTGAAATCGAGGTACAACCTCCACAAAAAAACTCCATAATCAAAATGATTGGAGTCTTTGGAAGGTAGCTTGGAATTTAGAGAGTTTGCCCAAAATTAAAGTCTTCATGGACACTTCTCAAAGGTAAAATTCTTACCTTTGAAAATTAAAATAAAAAGGAATACAAGGGCCCTCAAAATGTGTCATGTGTCAAAAGGGGGAAAAATCAATCCAACATCTCTTCATTAACTGTATGGTGGCGAGAGAGTGTTGGAAACAGGCAACAATTCCTTTAGAAATAAACATAAATCCAACAATTTAGTTGACAAATCTTCACAAAAACTGGGATAAAAGCTACCCATATACAAAGAAAAAAAGGCAACAATAAATAGGATATGGAAGTGTCTCCCTTCAATCATGTGTTGGAAAATTTGGTTAGCCCGAAACAAATGCGTTTTCAAAGAACAAAAGCCAAACCTAGGCAAGATCCTAGCAAAAACTTGGAGCCAAGTTGCAGAGATAATAAGTACAAATGGAATCTCAAAAATGGACTAGAATGACTTACAACAAGAAGAGAAAAACTGGTATAGCAAAGCAATGTTAGAAAACAAAGCAAAAGTAGCAGCTATAGCAAAAAATAAACAATTTCACATAATAAAGAATTGGAAATTAAGATTGGAGGATAAAGAATTTGCATAATGGATAAAAGAACAGAAGAGACACATTCTCTTTTTTGATGGAGATTCAAAAAATAACCCAGGTAAAGCAGGCACAGGAGGAGTTATACTAGATCCAAATGGGAAAAAAATAATAACCTATGAATGGAGCCTTAGAGAAATGACAAACAACAGGGCTGAAGCATACGGCCTTCTCCTAGGCACAAGGCTTTTAAACAAAAATGCAATCAAGGACCCTATAATAATAGGGGACTCGGCTATCATAATAGCAGCATTGGATGCCAAAAGGAACTTCAAAAGCATAGCCATCAACAAAATCTATCAAAGGATTAGAACAAGCTTTGAAAGCCTGGGAAAAATAACCATAAAGCATGTCGTGAGAAACCAAAATAAGGACGTTGATAGCCATACCAACAAAGCAATTCACAGACCAATTGGGGTTGTCAAAGAGAATAATGAAGTTTATGAAGAAAGTGTACCATGACCCCCTCACCCAGTATGAGGATCGAGAAAGAAGATATATATCCAAAGAATATCACAAGAAATTTTACAGGGGGAAATAAAAAAGAAGAACCAAAACATCAACTCAAGATGGAGATTGCATGAGGAAAAAAGAGAATATATGTCAGCAAAGGTTCCCATCTGTAATCAACCTTGCTTAGAGCACACAATTCTCATAATCCCAAAAAGCTACAGTTTATGTTGAAACAACATTCCAATTGTCCTCCTCTTCTGGGCGAAGTTGGCATTAACCATGTCAGCCACAAACGCCTGGACCATAATGGTAATGCAACATTCAGGTCTCCAAGTTCACTTGCACAAGCTCCCAAGCGACCCGAGACAATAAGGCAATCAACAACAACAAGTCTCTCCTCAACAAAGACCAATACATTAGGACCAAAAACCACAAAACATTGAAGAATTACCACAAAGAAAGCGTGAGGAGACAGATGAAAAGCCCTCGCACAGGAACCATTGGATCTGGAGATCAATGGATAAGGAATGACATCAGAAGTATCGGGAGACAAATTCGATGGATGTAGATCAAGGGTCATCGGGCGCTAACTTGCACAAGATTTAGTTAAAGAGAAAAGGTAGGAATAAGTAGGATTGGTATATCGGCAGGTGTTTAAGTGGTAAGTGATTTCAGGAGGGAACCCCTTGATTCGACTCACCGTTGGACACGTTGCAAGAAAATGGGGTGAGAATACCTCTTTATCGGGTGGGTATTCTTTGCGCGATTTGCCCACACGAAATCCATGCTTACCGTTGGATCTATTGCGGGTGGATCGACGGTTGTGGAGAGTTGTGCAGGTTGAATGATCGATGTTCGGTGGTGTCCGTTAGATTTGATGGAGGAAATGTTAGGATATTCTGACACATAAGAATAGTTAAGTATAACTTGGTCTAGTATAGAGTTAGGTAAAGTGTGTTTCTTTACTATGTACATTTGTAACTTACAATCCAACGGTCACGATATGTAGTGATCCGACGGTTCATTCTCTCCTTGGTATTACCGACACTTGATCCGTGGCTTGACACCCGATTGGTCGATGAATTCTATTTAAAGCGCATGGAGGGTCATTTGTAGGTTAACCGTGCATGAGAGAAGCTTATGTAAATTTTCATTCTTTTATTAATAAATTGCCTGTAGTAGCCACGTTGGCACAGCCGTGGACTGTTTCCCTCTCTGAGGGTTTTAACCACGTCAAAATACTGGTGTATTGATCTGTGATCTGTTTGTGAGCGGTGTCCTTCTGGTGTTCTGTCTGAGGAACTTACCCTGTAATTCCTACATGGTATCAGAGCTATTTGAGGGCCGCGTCCGTTGGTGATCCAAATCTGAAGCCGGTAGAACTGCATGCGGCTGTCGTTTCCTAGATCTACTGTTTCTGACTGCTTTCGGGCCGAGAGGGCTGCTCTGTTGTGTTCGGAGCATCTGTTCTAGTGAGGAACCCCTTTCGTTTCACGCGAAAAGGTTTCCGGTAGCCCTATCTGCGTCATTTTTAAGATCTGGAGGTATACAGTCTTTATTTGCAGTTGACTGTTATTTTCTCTCTGCTTATTTCGGTTTCGGTTTATTTAGTTTTTTTTTAACCGGATCTATACCCTTCATTTCATTTCTGCGTATGCTCTTTGCCCTGCGACTCTGTGCGATCTGGGCAAATCAGAACAGAAAGGAAGTTTTTTTTCTCATGCGTATGCTCTTTTCCCTGCACCTTAGTGTGATCTCGGAAAATCAGAAACATTGAGAAAAATATTTAGTTTTTCGGCTAAAGCTAAATTTTTTTTTAATATTTAGTTTCCAGGTAAAGCTAACTTTAAGCCATAAGGCTTGTTTTTTTTGCATGTCCATGTTGGGTTTTGTGTTTTTTTTTGTAGGGAGAAAAAGAGCTTTCTCAAGCAAGCACGGAATCCAAAGCATCCGTGACTAAAAGAAAACAAAGCCCCGCCCCCCCACCTCTCTCTATCTTTTTGTATAGCTCACTTGGTTCAAGGCTAATTTAAGAGAGTAGAGGTCTTGGGTTCAAATCTCCTTTTTGTTGAAAAATGAGCGTTTTTTTTCATTTCCGCACATTCCCGCACTTTGCTGGCGCCTTCATCAACATTTTTTAAAAAGGTCATAACTTCTTCATCCGGAAGCCGTTTTCAGAGCCGTTTTTTTTTTAACCATCCTAATTTTTCGAGCTCTTTCCATTAGATCACTTAGCTTCAGCATATATAGCTTCAGTTTCTGTCAGAATGGAAAGTTCATGCCAGTCATCCTTGACAGCACCAACTACTTCCAATGGTGGTCCTACATTGTGGATTTACTTAGAAGTAATGGTATTTACCGAATAGCCATATGCCAAGAAACCAAGCCAAAAGATGAAGAGAAAGCAGCCAAATGGGAAAATAGGCAAGATCAAGCACGTGGGTTGATAGGGATGTTTATCTCTCCCGATCTTAGATTCCATATTGCTGAACTTGATACTCCTGATAAAGCAATGGAGCAGCTTACTAAAGTTTTTGGAATAAAAAATGAACTTAGAGCCATCAGCTTGAAAATGAGTTGCTTACATTAAACCCCAATGATTTTTCTTGCATTGAAGATTTATTGTCCAAGTTCAAGACCATTAGACTTCTTTTGGAAGGTGTTAAAGTTAAGAAACAAGACAGTGCCCTTATCTATCGCATTCTTACTAAGTTGGGACCAACCTACTCTGTGTTTGTTTCCACCTTCCATTCTACAAGAGAAGCCTCCATTTCTCAAGGACATGACTACAAGCCCCCTTCCTTTGATCCTTTTTGCGATTCTTTAATAAGAGAACAAGAAAAACTCTTACACCCTGGTCTTCTTAATCTTGGAAACTCTTCTACGAAAGCGTTAATCGACCATCAGCAACCAAACTCAAAGAATCCTAAGAAGTCATATCCTAAAAAGAATGGTCCTAAACCAAACAAGGGTCCTAAGCAATTTCAGCCTCAAAATGAAAAATCATTTCACCAGAACAATAAGGCAAATAAAAACAAAGGCAAGAAGACTGATAGACATTGCAACTTTTGTAATCGAGATGGCCCCTTAGAATCTAAATGCTTTAAGAAGATGGAAGCCTTGGAAGCAACAATGAAGAAGCATAACATCCATTTAGAGCACTCTTCAAATTCATCTTCAGGAATGGCACTTTCTACATGTGGTTGTCAAGCATCTCAGTCTGGCTATGCATTAAATGTCTCTTCTTCCTCTCATTCTCATGAATGACTCATTGATTCTGGAGCTTCTTATCACATGGCCAAAAATAAAGCCATGTTTTCTTCTTTAAATGATTGTAACACCAAAAATATATATGTTGGTAATAATAGATCTCTTAGTGTTGTAGGGACTGGAACTGTTCATATAGACAATGGTCAATTTAATGATGTATTATGTGTTCCAACCTTATCCTCCAACCTTCTATATGTTTATCAGATAACTCATTCAGGTGAAGGTAAAATCGTTGAATTTTCACCTCACGATGTTGTAATCAAGGACCTAAAGTATCCTAGACAGATTTTAGCTACTGGCGTTGGTGATGATTCCACAAGGTTGTATAAGTTTCACAACTTTGGGTCATCAAATCTTCCCTCAGTATTTGTTGCTCATAATGATCAAGTGAGCAAACTTTGGCATGAGCGATTTGGTCACTTAAACTATCGCTATCTTCAGAACCTATGTAAAGAAAATATGGTGACAGGTCTTCCCATGGTATCTTGCAGAGATGGTGTTTGTTCCGGATG